>NJRP01000505.1:58948-74100 GCA_003063835.1 Aphaenogaster floridana | reverse complement strand
TGCCAGAATCAGATGTATATGTATCAGTTTGTAAAAAAAGATAATAAGATGAAAATATATGCATTTATAGAAAATTATGCTCAGTGTACGAATACTTTTTACACTCACTGTATATGTCACTTTTTTACGTACTTTCTTCTAACTTCCACCCACTTTGCTCTTGAGCAGCTTGAAAACGCCATTTCTTTGAAAAGAAACTGGTTGCCTCAATAACCAATTGCGCTCGAACTTTTCGATTTCTTCATTATTCATTATTCTCAAACCTTTCTTCCAACGCTTCTTTCAATGGCCTAAACTTCTTGTACTTGTGGCTCTATACTTCTTGGGGATCTCACGGAAACTATTGTACCACTTGTACATTTGCCTTCGATAGCGTCTCTTTTCCGAATTGTGCACGCAATCTTTGCAAAATTTTAGCAGTTTTAACATTGTCGATCGCAAGAAACTTGATAATAACGCGTTGCGCAACGGCACTCGGTACAACTTGTTCGGACATCGTAAAAACGATTGCATAAACAATTGCAGCGAAGTCACTGCGAGAGAGTAGACACCTTGACTTTTTATACAATGTAAATACACCTGCCACCGTTGATATGTTAATTCACAAAAAAGTCTCGTTTATATTTGAATCTAGCCTATACGTACATGTGTACTAACTATTAATTACATACTAGAATTTTTAAAAAATGTAGACATCCCATACGGCCATATTCGATTGTGGGAAGTACGTGCACATCAGCCTGTCACTGGGATCCCGCATAATTTCGTAACGAGAGTTGAGCAATTAAAGACTTAACGAACGTACGGTGTTAACATGCATGTAGATTGGATCAATATTACGTTAAATCAAGCACGCCGAATTTAACTTATACATCGTTTTAACTTATACATCGTGTAAAAGCAACTTTGGAATGCATCGAGATTATCCAGGGGCTCGATTCTTGAAGTCATTCGCAAGAGAAACGTATGCGCAAATTCAGCTCTTACAGAAAAGTTGCAAGTTGATTGGCTATTGCATGACTTTTAGCCAATCAATTTGTAGATTTTCTGTAAGAGCAGAATTTGCGCGTACGTTTCTCTTGCGAATGACTTCAAGAATCGAGCCCCTGACTCGTATATTTCTTCGCGGTAGAATCTTCACCCGAAGCTTGCACGCGAGTGTACGTTATATTAAAATAGAAAAATTAAAAAAATGGCGTTCAACAAAGCCAAACGAGAGACACGCGTTTCTCTACCTGAGAAGTTCTTACGATCTGAATAATCAAGGGAAAGTACGAGATTTCTGGCACACCACATATATCTCTTCTGCGTATCTGCCGGGCGTGATACAACATACCTGATAACAGATAAAGTTTCTCTAGCGAGGTCTTAACAAGATACTGCAGTACAGAAATGGCATTTGTATCAGACGCCGCGACTTCGCTTTTCACGGCCGTTAATATGGCAGATTTAACGGGCGGCATAAAGAATTCTGCGAGCATCTCGTATTATCCGAAGATCGTCAGTGAGTTATAGGATAGCATACGCTTCACGTATCAACTCATTGTCTTGAAGGCTGTAATAAACACGCGCGCTTAATGGAATCTCATAATAATGCGCATAATTGCGTAAAGGCGTGAGCTAAGACGTATGGGTTCGATCTTCCTTCTTATGTTCCAGAATGCGAATCGCAAGCGAAGGATCGTGGGAATGAACAGGATACGCAGGGCAGCAAGGACACGGTGCACGACGGTAGTCAAAGGAATTTGCAAGAAAAACTGGATAAACAGCATCGGGCGTCTCTTCCCGGTATATCTTTTTTTTTTAATTATACTTGAGTATTTTTATTGCAGAAATTTTATTTTTAGAAACTGTCCTGCAGACAAGAATTTATTTCGACTGCACCAAATGTTACATTGATTTAATTCATTTAGCGATCTACGGAAAATATCATGAGGCATTGCGCGAAATGGAACGCGGATATTTGTTTACATTTATAATTTATAACTATGCGATAATTGATGACCATTAATCTCTCGAAAATGACGTAAATGAAGATGCGGAAGGCGATAAGCTCGAGTAAATTAGTGATACACGTTGCGATGTACCTATTCAACGCTCTCAACGTGCAACATGCAATATCCGAGATAAAAATTGTATATGATGAAGCGTTATCTCGCGCACTAAACGAAAGCGTTCGAAGTTTAATTGCGTTCACGGTGCATTTATTTTTCTCGCTTGATTCAAATATACGGTAACTTTGTTCCTAGATCTGCACCATCGTTATCTCGTGGAAACAATAACGATGACGACTGTTACGGAGCGACGCATCGTGCGAGAAATTAGCGAGGAGGAGCGGAAGGATTGCTTCGGGCGATCCGATACGGATAAAGATAAAAGCGTTTGCGATGCCCCAAAGGATAACGGTTTTAATCCGGCGCTTTGTCCCGGGACAGGCGGCCCGATGTCGATCGTTCACGAGAATGCGGCGCAGTTCACCGCGCGGTGTAACGACTCGGACGTCACAGAGGATCGTGACGGCGACGCAAACGCCAAAAATTCGACGGGCAACGACAAAAGGGTGGCAACGACGGTGGAAGCGGAACGCATCAGCGATCAAACAACGTCGGGCGAGCAGTCGCGCGAGCAGGACGCGAAAGAGCTGTCCCTCGTTTTCAAACTGGGCAACGTGTCCCTCGCCAGTAACAGCTTGAAGCCGAATTCCGCGGTGAGACAACTTTTTCCCAACCCGAAGTTCATCTCACCACCGCCGGCGCCGGCCAACAAAGCGAGCTCGTCGACCTGCCCGGAACATTCTCAGGAGGAGGCGCAGAAGTTTTTGATTACCGCCGAGAGTCTGCGACTGTTCGACGCGGTTAAAAAGTCGACGGTCCCCGATGGCTCCTACGAGTCGCCGGAGTGCGAGTCCAGTTCAATCAAGAGATCCATCGAGCGGAATACTCTGCGGCGGAGTTTAATCGGCAAGTACAACACGATAACGCGCAAGAAGAATCTGCGGCCCAAGAATCTGTCGCTGGAGGAGCGGATCAGGCAGCTCACATGCGTCGATCAGGACGACGAGAACGTGGACACGACCGACAGCTCCGACAATACGAATTCCGCGAGCGACGCCAAGTATGGTGGAGATCTCTCGATACGAACGTCGCCATTGGGCGAGGAACGGCCTATGTGCGAATCGTTGCCGGCGAGCGTGGCCTCGACGGAAACCACTGCCATTTTAACGATGGTGTCGACGAGATCGAACTCCTTGACGGCGGCGGCGACGACAACGACGACGGCGGCAGCGATGGCAACGACGGCGAGCGCGATGGCATCCGCGAACACGCACGGACATAATACGATGGGGATGCCGATGTTGGTGACGGACAATCCGCCGAATCAGTCCACCTACAGGAAGATCACGGACCTATTCGCGCACAAGAAGAACATCCAACCGAATCTACCCGATCTTGGGATAGGCCCGGGCGGGAGAAATCTCCTCGCCAAGGAATGTCAGTCCAAAAATTCGGATGTACGAAGGCAATTACTAGCGAGCCTAGCGCCGCTATCTTGCGTCGCAGTCAACAATTCCGACAACCAGGACGACTATTACCGAAACGAGTCCAGGATGTTGACGTCCTCGAACCGCGAGTCGATAAGCTACAACTCGGACTCGTCATACAGCTTGGAAGACATAGAGGCGGCTTTGAACGGCGAGGACAGGAAGTACGCCGGTCAACCAGATGTGACGAGATGCACGCCGATAGGCAGCAGACCCGACATCGGCGACAACACTACCGACGAGCTGCTCGCATTCGTCGAGCAGGACAAGTCAAGGATGGAGCGGATAAAACGTCGCTACAACGAGCCGGAGGACCGTTACGCGTTCATTAACGGTTACCATTCCGAGGACAAGGCCGTAAATACGTCGTCTAATGAGAATTACGATGCCAAGGGCGTCAAGAACCATGACGGCAGGGACGCGCAAGTGGACAACGAGGAAGAGGAGGACGACGAGCTCAATGATTACGGGTTCAACCGACGACCATCGGTGACGGGTATCAAGCAACAGTATGAGGCTACCAATGAGGTAGCCGTTCATCGGGCGCGATCCTGCGCCGGTGCGGCTAACAATTTCAATGATGCGAGACCCGGCTCGATATGGCCGATGTACTGCGACGTGAATGGGGACAAGATCGACGCAAAGTCCCTGTTGACCGCTGACGGGGGAGACGAGGCAATCCCTATACCCGCGGACACGTATGCCACATTGGGGAGCTTTGAGCGGGACACAAACACAATCAATCGCATAAACACAATGCAGAGGCAAATCGACGACATATATCAAACCATCGCCGAAAGTACAGCGGTCACGGCGAACATCCAGGGTGTCTCCGAGCACACGACCTATCTGGAGAACACGGTACCGCGACAGTTCGTCAGAACGCCGTCCAGCGACGGCGCCGCGCATCTGTACGCCGAGCACAGGAACGGTCACTACTTTCAAGAGCAACAGCAGCTATCGAGCACGCGCATGCTGCGTATAGCGGGTGGTGGTAGTAATGGGACCGGTGGCAGCGACGATATTGCGGGTGCGATATATACCAATACTCTATCGAAGATGCAACGTCGCAACCCGCCGGTGACGATTGCGAACTATCACTGCAATATGCTGCCCAGCGGCGCCATGCCCGCCGTCAGCACAAAGTGCTACCGCACCATGTACTTTGTACCGTACAGCGGCATGTCGGACCCCACGTATCAGAATTTACAACGCATCCTCCCTCCGCATTCCTCGCCGAACTACGCCAGCCACATCGAGCGATATCCATATCCTCGTCTGAACAAGACCAATCAGCAACAGGCGTTGTACTATAACGCGAATCGTTCTGCCACGTCGCATTCCAATTTAAATACATCACCGCCCATCCCGCCCCCGCCTCCGCCGCCGCCTCCACTCGCATCCGTCTCCAGCCCGAATTCCATGCCGTTGCAGAGCGCTCAGCAGGCCTTGCACCTGCACATACATCCCCATCAGACCGAAGACTTCCGGTCGCCCAACATCGCGTTCTCCCCCGTGCCTCACACGGCGGTGCATCCCATGCAGTTTCATCATCATCAGCACCAGCATCAGCATCAGCATCAGCATCATCACGCCGAGATGGCATCGTACCGCGTGCCCGTAGCGACGCAGCAGTCGCCACCCTCCTATACGGTGATCGCGCCCTCGAGATGCATCCCGGCGAGTAACCAGGACGGCTATCCATTGTATCCGGCACACTTGGCACGCAGCGCCGCTACCGCCGGTACCGCCGCCGCCGCCGTCGCCGTCGCCGCGGACGTGCAAACGCAAACCATCTCCATCGCGGCCGCCTCATCGTTCTCGTCGTCGTCATCCTCGTCGTCCTCCTCATCATCATCCTCGTCGTCCTCGGCGTCGGCGTCCGCACTGTCGTCGTCCTCGTCCTCCACCTCGGCCGCCGCCAATGCTTCCTTGAAATGCACCGGGATCATGACTAATAGCAATAAGAACTGCGAACCGATCCTGGGAACGTCCTACGGTGGCAGCAACGCGCAATCCGCATCGGGAAGCGTCACTCCGCTCACATGTCCGGCGTCGTCGTCGTCAGCGACGGCGACGGCGACGGTTGTTGCCGGGTCTTCGGCGACGGTAATGCAGTTGCCGCGCGTCATCAACACGTGCGCGGTGACGGAACGCGGGGTTCCCGAGGGTGCAGCCAGTATGCCCGCCCGAGACTTCCCACAGTCGGCTCCTGTCCCGGCGAATTCGGCACCGCACGTCCTACTAATGTCCAACTCTTACGTTGATCCCAACGCCAGTCTTATGTCCGCCCCGACCAATACCCCGAACACAGTGTACTACGCCATGAACGTCTGAAGGCCATGAGCGTCACATAACTGCGAGAAACGTCCAAAGAACGCCTGAAGAACCCCGCGTGGATTTAGAACGTCTTTACGATGTCTTACAGATGTTTGCGTTGCCCAGGAAGTATTTAACTTTTTCACTATATCTCGAGTGATTTTGACACGATTCGTAAGTAACAAAGACGCGCGGTAGAAAGACTCGCGGCATCTTTCCCATCTCTTTCTGCATGTTGATTACACACACATGGGAGAAATTACTCGTCATCTGTTAAGACGGCGACATTCCTTGAGAAATGGTAGTTAAGAGATTAAAGTGCAATCCTACCTAAATTCTTTTTTGATTCGGCTTTTATTTTCTTCGTTTTTCTAGCTTATTTTACTTTTTATCTATCCGTAGAATTTCAGTGTTGCAATTTTTTTCAACGGCTGATTTTAGTCGAGAAAATCATATCCAAAGAGCCTTTCCTTCGATTGATAGACGCATGATTGCACTTTTGAAATGCATTTTTAAAGAGATCCCATACAGCACAGAACATTGCAGTAGCATTGCAGCAATATTTCGACAATGTTGTTATGTTGCTGCAATGTTGCTGCAATGTTGCTGCAACTTCTGTGCTGTATGGGATGCAACTGACGAGAAACATCTCTATGTAGGCACTGAAATCTTAAACGTTCTTCAGGCACGGAAACACGCGTTGCGAACTTTTCACTAATATATATAACAAAAATAGAGTAAAAATGTATATGTGTACGTGTTATGCTAGATTACACTTACATTAAATACTCTCCGACATTATTTTCGTTACTTGATAACGTACGCGACTATCGTCGTTCATGCGATGTCTGTATGTTTTATCGCGATATAATAACATTAGTTCGAATTATATCGTTTTACACGGTATCATCACAATATTATAATACTGTACAAACTTTCTACGGCACTGTAGATATCGTCATGTAGATCTGTGGTTCTAGGTTTGTTCCTATCTACAGCATTGTAGATAACGCGACGAAGATATCGATAGTACTTTGTGTTAGATACTATCATTATATTTATGATCCGGCGGCGTTGTTAATTGTTTTGAGTTTTTGAGAGACGAGACTTCGTAAATCGCGATCGTTCCGGTCACGTTAACGTTAAATTGCATTGTACGGGATGACAAAATGGAAAGAGATTGTTACGGGAAAATATGTCGTAAAAATTTCTCTCCGGTGGAGACGTGGCTGCCACGTGTATTTATATTTCACGATATTTTTCCGGAAAGGAGAAACGGTTTCCCACTTTGCTGTGTGTTTCGTAGTAAAATCGCTTCAAGTTTTCTTCTCCCCGAGCGGAGAACGCTGTTCGTGAACTTCACTTATACGCTTCATGCCAAATTAAGACGTATCAATGCCTCTAGTCAGTATAAAATTAGTCTACGATAAGGGATAGACGCGAATGCCAAAAAGAAAATAAGGGGAGGATGCGATTCATCCTTAGTTAATTTCTTAGCGCGCCATTTTGATTGACGGGCCGCCGGGAGTCTCCGGATCATGTAACAGGGAATCCCCCGCGGGCCCGTCAGACGCGCGTTAATCGAAACCAAAATTAACGTAGCGTATCTGTTTACCGTTACGTAGAGAAGCGACGATGTTTAACGATAACGAAATTTCGTAATGACAAGTATTATGTACGCACAGGGAGTAAGTACAAAGTGCTCTGCGATGCTAGAAGACGAGATATTTGTTACGACGCGCTCATCCTTCAGTAGTCACACACACACACGCATTTGCACACACGCAGACGTACACATTGATACATTAGTTTCATCGGAAACTCGTTGAAAGTACAACCGTCATTTCGCGTATACTGTCCCGTAGTACGCGTTCATAGATATCATCTTACTCTACCGAAGACTCTCGATGGTACATAGCTCGAATATAGACAATATAAGGATACATTTACCCCCTTTTTAGCGTAGCGACCTTCGCCGTTGATCGCTTCACTTTCGAAGCCCATACCCCTAATACATACAAGTAGTCCCTCTAAGAAGTCTAAGAGATCGAAGAATAATCGCACGGCCTATACACAATTCACTCAGCGGAACAAGATAGATACTTATTTATTTTCTTCGTGCCAAATCGTTGCAATGACTCGCGATGTAGCGAGATACATGTCGCAATTTTAAGCGGTTAAAATACCAAGGGCCAGGTTACGAGATAGAAATGTTAAACGCGTCTGACAGTCAATTACGGCGAACTCATGACCTTGACGGGAATCGAAAAGATGGGAAACCAAGTGGAACGTTTTTATCACATGAAAGGATGAGACGGATGCGATTCGATAACAATTTCCATTTAATAGATGCTAATCGATCGTAACGATGCGACAATGCGTTGGAAGGTGTCACTCTTCGACTTGTTATTCTCGCGCGAGAGTGTTAACACATGTATTATTGTTCAAACGATAACTCTAAATAGTAAGCTACTTATCACGGTGATATGTGAGACAGTAAGAACGGCGTATATATCGTGAATAGAAATTATATTATTATTTATAACACAGTTGATATATATTATATATATATTGTATATTATATTATTTATATTTATATATGCGTAAAAGATATAACGATTAGGTTTGATTCTGTTATAGCGTTGGCAAACAGCCGATAGTTCTCATGTAACGCGGAATTCAATTGAAAGGTGATATGCGAAATTGATTCGCGATTCTGTTGATATAGGGCTTAGCATACATACGGAAAGCCTCTTGTCGATGAATTCTACGCGTTTCACTAAATTCACGGAAATAGAAAATAACTCTGACCTTTTCGCGAGAAAAGGTTGAGTAGATATATGAAGTAACTCAGTCTACATCACATTGGCGGTGTATAAATAAATTACGGTAGGTGTATACATTCTGCGTAAAACAAATGTTGCGTGTCGACAATACAATATAAATCGTTGTATCGGCACGACCTGATTACTTAATTAAGACACTTCAGTTTTAGTAATCTTATCGACGCGAAACGCGTGCGTCGCGTCGTGCGATATGGGAATCCGCTCATTTATCGTATGTCTTATGTCTACGCTTTATCGGGATCCTTCAATTTATGACGTGTGAATCACAGGGTATACCTGCATAATGTGATCATGATATGTTTTACACATCTATGCCAAAGTTATATTACATATAACAAAAATTAATTATACTATTGTTACAATTGTTTCGATGTCATTCCAAGATTCGAAAACGATTTCGTCGAGAAAAAGTCGTTTATGATTTTAATTTTACTCTTAAATCATATCTCTAGAAAATTTTAATATTCTTATTATTAGAATGTTAATGCTCCTGATATTTTTATACCACGTGTTATAATACTACTTTTAGAGAGTAATCAATATTATAAGTATAGTTGTGCGGAAACAGGTCACGAGTTCGGTTCCAGAGGATAATTTTATAAAGAAATATCCTCTGTGCGAGAATAGAGAGGCTTCGCGGTACTACTGTGTTAACTTTCCAAAATGTTTGGATATTCTTGTTGTGATACTGTCACCTTCTGTCTCTCGCATTTTATATTTTCCGCCGTGCTGCTTTCTATCTTGCAACTTTCTTATCGGAGACGGTTCGTGAAATCTCCACGAAGGATTGATTCTAGCTGGTTCAAACGTATCGATTGCTCCTCACACGTGTCTTTTATCTTGATTATTGATTCCACAGTGAAAAAATTTGAACGAATACCAGCGTAAGCCAACTGCGTTGGATATATGTGGGGTATTAATAATTGAGGAGAATATTCCCCGAGTTACCTTCCGCGTACTCCGAGTAATTTTTCGAAGTGAATCTTCGCGCGGAAGACACGAAGGTATATTCCCCGGGAGACACCAGCTCGTTCACCTTCCACGTCTCGCGCGTTTAATCTGTCAAATCTTTCAGCTGGAAACATACGATCCCTCGGGTGACCGAGATACCTCTCATCGCAAATCTTACCTCTCGCTAATGATCTTGTAACGCCAAAGATTTGCTTGCTGCAAATTTTGTTATCGAATGTAGAACGTATCTTATCGTAAATTTTATTACTTGTTATGTAAGAAATACGATATTGGCGAAGTTACTTCTGTTTTAAAATATGCGGAATCATGATAATTTATAAACCTCTTGCTTGATACTAAAGAAAGATTCTAAGGAACTTGTATAAAAAAATTTTTATTATTTATATATTCTTTGTTGACCTTTGTATATATATATATATGTGTGTGTGTGTACGTATTTTCTGACATTTTATGGAGACATAAGATTTACCATAAATGAACGCCTGTCTGCACATTGTGAAGCATGAAGTATTTCATATATGCAGCGGGGTGATACAGACTATCTTGAGGCCATCAATTCCTTATAAAGATGGCTTTATTAAGATTCGTTCTGATTATAAACGAATACCGCAGGTAGTTCGCGACGCAGGGAATAACTTATGCGCGTGTAAAATTCATCAGGAGTACTTAATGTACAGATTTTCGTTTCGGGAAGGTATTTGCAACAACCGAGCATATTTTATGTGTTTGCCTGACCCCCCCGGTCGAAGGCGAACGCGGTGCGATGTAATAGCGAATCAAGCAGTACTATAAGTCATGTATCATTAGGCTATTTGGATAATTGTTGTACTCCTTATGGAATTAGAGAATTGCACTGTAACGCAGGATATATACTTTGTCGAACCCCTCGTCGATCCTCGAGTTGCGTAAAGCGACGCGAAGGATCGCAATGCGAAACTCTGCAATCGTTGAAGTTGCACAGTTACGAAGGAGTAATTTTAGCGTTTCTACGTCTCTAGTGCGAAAACACGATGCGTTTGCACGTAGAGATGCGAATTACAGCTCGGGAGGACATGTGGAATTAATTTAGAGGAAAGAGAGAGAGAGAAAGAGAGAGACCCCCTAGCTTTTCTTTTTTTACGTCAAGCGCTAATCGAGCCTCTCGGAAGTCTGATCGACTCCATGAAATAGAAAGCAGAGATCGATGGAAATTAATTGTGCGCTCTAGTACTGAGATCGAGAAATTTACGGAAAGTTGAGTCGATCGGTTTGCCTCCCGAGAAGTTCAATTGTAAATGCGAACATGCGGAAGAACTCGAATCTGTGAAAATCGAGGTTATTTCCTCAAAAAAAATATGTATAATCGAACGTTTATTACATTTTTCTTAGCGCACTCACAAGAGGTATGCACGTCGGCTCATTCACTTACTCATTCACTCTTTAGCGTACAGATAGATCTTATTAATGTCTTATTACTCGTGATCGATCGGTGGACCCTGTGCGAGATGTGCGTATTCGTATTATCACTCCACTTCATGTACTCGTGTAAAGGACCCTGTCGATTATTACAGTCGTAGTCTCGACGATGTTAGCGGCTACTTTGTATCGAGTGCTCTTAACGGTCTAATATCGATGGCACTTAACACGTGGCTCCGATAAACCCGTCGCGTCACGTGCACTTTCAAAGGGGAAGGAGTCCAGGAAGGTACGCGTACGTCGCGGAAGAATTTCGATATTTTGCGCGTGGAACGCAAAAGATTAAATATAACGTATAAAAGCGACGCGGGCCGTTAAGGGTTAGCGTTTTGTATAAGGCGAATGTGTGGGCCCACGGAAGAATCCCCCCAAAGGCGAAATTTTTCATCGTGTCTCCGATCGCGTCGCTCACGAGGACGGCACGTTACACTGGAACACTTCGCGACTCCCCAATATGCACAAGAGAAGCAATAGGACAAGTGCCAAAAGTTCGTTTCATCTGGAAATCACAGTAACGTCCGTGCATTCGTGCATTCCATACGTGCATTTCTGTATTAATTTTAAAAAAAGAAAGAAAAGGGAAAGGAAGGAAAAGCGCGATGACCGATATTGGAATTCGCGGTTGGCTGGAAAAGTAGTATATATGTATTAGAAGTTGTGAAATACGATATTGCGAATTTTTTCCCCGCGAGCGATAACCGCACGCAGGAGCGGTGCGAAATATTTGAAAATTTTGAGAATCGTATTTTCTATTCGCGTTAGAAGACACCGGTATTCGATAATGCGAAAAGGGAACACAGTCAAGCCATTCGTGAGATTTGTAGACATAGGACGCTTGCTCGAATCAACCCGCTTGTTGAGCGCAACGTTCGTTAACCCTTTAACTTTTGAATTTTACAATTCACTTGAACAAGACTTGGAGAAAACCATGTTTTCTTTTTAGTACTTCTACTAATGTTAATTATTTATTCTAAAAATTTTTGTTTTGTTTAAGATATTTATTTTAAAGAGGTCAAATAATTAATAAAATTAATATTAAAACAGTCTTTTTTAACATTAGAAAATAATTTCTTGGAGTAATCTTATGAACATCCGCGACGTTAAAAGATTAGAAATATTTTCTCCCCGTCACTCGATGCATCTTCTTAAATTTTCAACGTCCCATTTATCCTATTTAATTTCTGCCTCACATTTGCGCGAGCAGAACGTACTTGGGATTTAATGTAAGACCTCTATATTTAGACTGATTAGCGACCGGTATAATCGCGGGAATTGTACATGTGTGGGCGTATTATTCTGCAATATTACGTAAAAGCGTAATCAGGTAAACGAAAATCCGTCAACCAGAGGGATGTGACGCATAGGAATAAAATATTTAACTTCAGAAGGACCGGCATGTTTCTGTACCTATATCACAGCAGCCTTTCTAGACAAGAGATTCTCGCCACGGTGACTAGGAGTCCCGATTACTGCTAATTATCAAGAGATTGGAGGCGCGATAGACGCGAAGTCGAAAGGATAAAGACAAAAGTGGGATTGTCGATTTGATATTTAAACCGCGACTGTCAAAGTGATCTTTCTAGCGTTAGAAGATTTTTATCACCGATTCTTACACGAGAAAAGTTGTAATAATGACGGCGACATGTAAGTTGCATAGATCACATATAATACATAACCGCATGATTGTTATACGTCGACCGGCCAAATATCTTGATGATACATATATACCAAAGAGAAGAGCAGAGTCACGGAAGTGAATAGAGGCTGAATACGGGTGGGAAGGGAAGGGGGGATTTATTTTCGAAATCTTCGGAATAGTTTAGGCCGCGTTATAAAAACGAATATTCCAAAGCACATTCTAATCGCGATGGTGGAAAAAAAAAAGATGGCGAGGTATGACACCGTAGCAAAACGCGACAAAATATGATAGATATTTATGAGAGGCAAAGCGCGGAGCAATCGTAACACGATCGAACTCGCGAAGCAATGGTTTTGGTAGCAAGCATACTTCCAATGTGTCAAAAGTACTTGATTATTTAATCGTAATAAAAAGAATAAAGTAAAAAAATAATGGAGTAGATACGGAACAATAAGCGTCCGATCGTACCATCAAGCTGTTTAGTCTTCTGCGCACCCCATTTGTAATCTACGAAGGTAATCACATAAACACGCTAAGTCATGAATATTAAATGGACGAACTTAGAAAATAATCATATTAGACGGCAGAATATCTTAGCTGGTGTATCGCGCTAGGAAGAAGAAAATGGGAAAAAAGAAAAAAAAACAGACGTGTAAAAGACAGTAGGGAGTGATAGACTACGTCGGTGCACGTGAATATAAATGATGTTCTTTCATTTAAATTCCGGGCACATCCAGTGGCAACCAATGAGATACGCAAGGAAAATTTTACATGTATATTAACTCTCAGATGATAATACTAATAATAAAATACTTATATAAGAAAATGTATATATATAAATAAAACTGCAGCTCTATATATATATTATATATATACATACATTGTTATACTATTTACGCTAGTTGGTTTTCTTTAAACATCCCTTATCTTCAATACCAATCATCAGCGTTTCCTCAATGGCGTTGAAGTAATTCCTGTATCGTATTAAAAATTGAAGATTTTATTTCTGTTATCTGCTCATCTGAAACCGGATTCGGATTGGACGAACGAACGCGAATGAATACAAATGAATAACGAGAAGCGTCGGCGTCGCGGTCGCCAGTACTTGCGATTCGTTGAAGCAAGTTGTTCATTCGCATTTGTTCGCATCCGTTTACTCGGTCCGGATACGAACCTTGAGAATCTTATAATTTATGAAAATTTTGAGAAGTGCGTGAGTAAAAAAAGAACGTACGACAGTCTTAAAACATCCTATACATATATATATAGAGGATGTTGTTTTAAAAGCGTTTTTTGTCGTACCTGTAATCATTGATAAGATAACATTAAAGACGATCGGTTTTATGGAAGTTTGTGTAAGTGCTAAAATTTAGACAAATAGCTTATAATGTAATATTAATTTTATGATTTATTATTATTCTGGTATTTCTCGTAAAGTCTATTATACAAACTATGATGACACAATAATATTCAATTTAAAACTGCAATTTTATCATTCAAGTTTGATTATCCATGCAGATGGTGACTATGGAAGAAAATGCGGTATTGCAGCAATGTACGGCGGTATTATTGCGTAAATAAACCGCGCTTATTTATGAAGTATCTGCATATTAATAAATCATGAATTTACTATTGCATTTTAAATTGTAAAATTATAACACCGACAAGATATACTATTAAAAATCGATAATCTTATGGAAGTTTGTGTGACTGTTAAAATTTAGATGGTTAACTCATATAATACTAATTTTATGATTTATTATTATCCTGATTTCATACACATGTACATATTTAAAACCCGATAATATTCGATTTGTATTTAAAACTATTATTCAATAATAATAGGCTCAAAAGATTAAAAAATCAACCAATAAAAAAAGGGGCTTGGAGGCAAGATGTTAGTGTCTTAACAATTTAATTGAAATGCTTGATTTCGAGTACAAATTACATACGTTTCGATTCATTTATTTGGATCATTCTCAGTGTATTACAATATATGAAAAAATTAACGAAAGAAGACACATTAAAACGCAATTGTCTAACTCTATATGACTAAAGTTCGCATGTTCTTATGTCGTCGCAGTGTCAAATGATAAAACTAAAATATAAAAAAGGAACAAATACTAACATCAAAATAAATTAAGAATAAATAAAACAGCAAATACATCCCAGGTAGCACACCTACGTCAAAATAACGTCAAAAACTAGTGATAACTGGTCCAATGACGTCTGGTGACCAAATAATTTAAAACGTTTTATTTTTGACGTCTTAATGACGTCATACAAAAACGTCATAATACCGTGATTTTTAAGTCATTTTTATAAATAAATATTTTGTAAGTTGAAATATATAAGAACGTCAACAGTTGTTGCAAAACAT
>NJRP01000505.1:0-52500 GCA_003063835.1 Aphaenogaster floridana | reverse complement strand
GTCAGGTTGTAAAAATATATATTATTGATTCAATATTTCTGATATTCAGTATTGATCGTGTACGGTCCGTGTATAAGACGTCTTTTAGACGTGCTTGTTCTCCAGGTATAATTATACCGAGTAAAAAAGCACCGACGAGATATATTAAAGACGGTCGGTCTTATGGAAGTTCGTGTGCCTGTTAAAATTAATTTCGAAGATTAGCTTATAAGATCCCAGACAATATACAAAGTCCAAAGTCTTTCAGATATCTTTTGAGAAAATGTCTTTAAGATGCTTTTTAGACTTATGTCCCGATTTTATTGTGTTATCTGGGATAATATTAATTTTACAATTTATTATTATCTTAATATTTCATAGACATGTACATATTTTTAGGACTTAAATAACATTCAATTTTTATATTTAAAACTGCAATTTTATTGTTATCATCTGAGTTTGATTATCAACGCGAGTAGTAATGTCCCAGACAACACAAAGTCTAAAATCGGGACAAAAGACGTTTTTAAGACGTCTTATATCCCGATTTTAAACTTTGTGTTGTCTGGGATATCTTTGGGCCCACCGGGCCCACTTGACAGTCACGAAAATTTGCCCATGACCGTCTTTCCGAGTCGGTAGAAAAAGTAAAAAACAATTTCTAACCGCTGGTCGGTAACATAGCGTTCTCCGAGATTCCCGCTCGATAATAATTACAACAATTTATCCGCTGTCGCGGGCAATCCTCGCCATCGTTAGGTGGTAAATCGTCCGACCTGTCGATCGCGGCTGTCAGATGTCACAACGCACGGCTCGTGGGACCGGTGCCACCGCCCTTCGTACACGTCGCGCCCTCGGTAGGCCGGCCCTACATCGCGGCGCGATCGCGGGCAACGCAGGCGGAGCGGAACTCGGCGTAGCACAGCGCGACGCGACGTAAAGTAACGCAACGCGACGCAACAAAACAAAACAAAACGGAATGGAACGTAACGTACGGCGATGTCCATCCTCGGATTGAGCACCACTGCGCATATCGCGTAAATCGCGTCTAGGCGGAGACTCGCAAGTCGGAGTATCGGTCGTCCACTCGGTCCACTGCGTTCGTGAGTGTACACGCGTGTGTGAGATATATATATATATATATACACATAAATATATCCATGTACATGTGTGTGCGTGTGTGTGCGTGATGGCTCCGATTCGGGGCTCTTGTACGCGCTCGATGGTCGAGCATCGTCGCGCACACGTCGCCGCACCTACGACGTCGGGCGGCGCCGCGAGATCGGCGAGCAGCACCGCCACCCATTAACGACGACGACGCGATCGTCCCGTTCCCTCCCATCGTCGTCGTCGTCGTCGCCGTCGTTGCCGCGAGGAGGACACGGTAGCGGTCGACGGAAGCGACCGGCGGACGCAACGGTGGTGCCTCAGTGATCAATGAACTCTGGTTGACGCGTGTCGAGGCGTGCTGGCAGCGGAGCGCACCAGCGACGGCCCGGCGGACGTACGTACAAAATAAAATAATTCTCGCTCATCCGTCTTTCCTCCTCTTTCTCTCTCTCTCTCTTTCTTTTCGCCTCCTATCGTCCTCGCTCCGCGGGTTGTTCTCCGATATACGAGCGTCCGAGTTGTCGCGGAGCGCGCGAAGGGCGTTCGAGGCCTCCTTCACGACGGCGACCTATCGGCTTCCATTTTCGGTCGGCCGCGCCGAGGGACTCGCAATTTGCAATTACGACGACCACGCACGTAGGTATACGCGGACGGACGTATAGGTATGCGCGTGCGGTGTGCGTCCATAACGCGCGAAGCGAGGCAGAAGCGTAGCGAAGCGCGGGGGACGAGCGCGTGCACGCATTAAAACGCGCATTAAAACACGCATCCCCCTACTCCCACGTCCGAGTCTCACCACGTCGGTCGGCTCGGTTCGGATCGCGGGAGCGTCCGTCGTGCCTAATCTCGCGGCCCGGCCCGCGCTCCGATCTCGTCGTCGTCGCGGCTGATCGCGCGAGGCTCTCGCGGTGTCGCGTCGGAGCGACGAAGCGCGAGCGGGAGATTTAAGGCCCCCGCACAATCAAAAATGTAAGGAGCAAGGAACAGATATTAGCGATTGGGATGTGGAAGATGGAAGAAGGAAGATTCTTCCTTCTTCCGCACGATTAAAAATATAAGGAACAAGGAACAGATATTAGCGATTGGGATGAGGAAGAAAGAAGAAGGAAGATTCTTCCTTCTTCCTTCTCTCACATCCCAATCGCTAATATCTGTTCCTTGCTCCTTATATTTTTAATCGTGCGGAAGAAGGAAGAATCTTCCTTCTTCCATCTTCCACATCCCAATCGCTAATATCTGTTCCTTGCTCCTTATATTTTTGATTGTGCGGGGGCCTTTATAATACCGCGTGATTTATAATACCGCGGCTCGTCGCGGCGCGTTATGTAAACACGTCGCTCGTCGCCGCTCCCCGCGACGACCGGGTGGACGACGGCGGAGGTAGGTAACGTCCGTCGCAAGTAGGTAACGTCCTGTCGCGCGTATCCGCGACGGGCGTCCCCGCCGTAAGAATGAATCGATGCGCTTTTAAAGGGACGCGTGTACGGTGACAGCCGAAAGTGGAGCGGCGCGCGTCGGGAATAGAGACGAGGACTGCGTGTGCTCCGCTTCGCGAGACTCGGAATAAAGTTGGCTTGGACTCTGTTCTCCCACTCGAATCTCTCCTACATGTCCCTTTATCTGGAAACGGTTCTGGATCTGTTCTTTATAGTTGAACTGGCTATAGTTGAACCAGTTTAGAGCTTATCTTTTTTTATATTACGTCTTGTAACTTTATTTGCGCACTAATTACCACGCCTGACTCTTATTGCCGCCTTTTCCTTTTTCCATGTTTTATTTTATATCAAGAGTCTTATTATACAATTTTCTCTTTATCTTTTTTACTCTACATCGGAAGGGAAAGGATAAATTCTGAATTAGTGCAGCCAGTTCAACTATAAAAAACAGATCCAGTGTTGTTACAATACTGATGTGAGAAAAATTGGAGGAGGAACGTTTTGCCTCTGTCTTTGAAACATTCTCATTATACTTCCACTTTTTTTGCGTGATTCTGTTAAGTAGCCTCTTATGATTATCCACTTCCTGTTTACGTAAATAAGTTTTCTGATCGCGACAAACGCATTCAAATTCGTCATCTTAGTATTTTTTGCAGTTAGTTACACGTTGTAGATAAATTTTTGCTGGCTTAATTTTGTCACCGTAGGATATTTAAACATAATCTTGATCTGTCATAATTCTTTCGTTACAGATGATGACATAATATAGACGCATTGATTGTCCCTTTTAAGAAAACACACATTAAACGATCACTCCGTAAAACAGAGTAAATGACCCAAGAATGATGAATGATATAGAAAGTTTTGGCATGAAGGGAGCCGGCTCGAAAATGCCTCATAGCCATTCGACGCCAGCTGGTGTGGACGGAGGTAGTAGAACACCTCCCGCAACACCACGGAAAGCTGGAAAGATGCTGGCAGTTCGTGTACAGATGTTGGATGACTCTATTACAATGTTTCAAGTGCAGGTAAAGGATACTTATTTCATCCTCTAATAATATTCTCTAATATCTCAACGACAATTACATGCCAAGATGTACGGAGGCAATCGTGCGGTGAAGCTCGAATCTAACAGAATTCAATATCCTCTGGCGCTAATAAAGTTTCAGTTCGATAAAGTTTTGAATTCACTTCTCCAAGTATCCTTTATAGAAAAAGGCACGAGAGTTTTTGTCTAAGGTCACGATGGAACCCATAAATAAATGTAAGCTAAGAATATTCTATGCTCTTGTGGCGTAGTATGTTTTTGTCTGTGAGACCTTCGTGTGCATTGTTTATAAAATACGAGCGAGCTGTATGTGGAAATGTTCGCCGTCTACTATTCATAAAGGCGACTTCTTGCGCCCTATAGAGACTATCGCGAGAATAAATGTTGTAAAGTGACATTGAATGATGCTTGAATATCTTATTGTACCTTCATAATTCTACATTATACGGCAATTGAATGTGTGTTCCCCTATTATTGCATTTGCGAGCATAAGCTGTTACAAGTCTGTGCGTCCGCTGTGCATTTTATCTATGTATTTAGCTATTTTATCTATCAAAACTCCATTAAATAATTTAATCCGAGATCTCGTATCTCTCTCTTTGATATAATCTAATCTTCGTAAAGTATATTATATTATTTAACATATTCGTCACATCATTACTTTTATGTAACTTGAACTTATGATCATTCCTATCTGTTATGTGATTAAGAAGTCTGCATATTATATATATGGATTAGTTCCATTATCCTATATTTGCTGTGTAGGCATATTAAACTATTTACTTCATATATTCAGGTCAAGAGTCATTGATTACAAAGCTCCTTAGAATCTTTTCCCCGAAGCCGTTTAACTTAAAATTCCAATATGCAAGGTTTTTACTTTTTTTACATTATTTTGAAACATTTTAAAAAATTTCATACTTAAGATTTCAATATTATGAGGTTTTTATATAATATTATCATATCTACGTGCTGAAGTATATATAAACTGAGCTTACAATCTTCTAGAAACTTTTAAAAAATTTTAGAATTGATCTTAGTAATTGAGATATTTTATTATTTAAATTTAAAAATTTTTATTGACTTAGAATATTATGTATTTTTATATTGGTAAAGTATTTACCATATATGCTGTATAGTGTGTGCATATACTTCCAGAAGAATGAGCTATTGGAGCATATAACGTATCAAATGGGGGATCTCCTTGAATGTGTGTGAAATATGTATACTCATTTATTGATTATTTATTTACAATGCTTGCAACGTGTTGCTTATTTCTTCAAAGATTAATTTTGTTCTAGCATCTTAACTTTTTATAGTAAAGGTACAATAAGATTATTCTGTATATTTAGCATTTGATTATATGACGTATTTGACGTGTAACGATTGACGTATTTGACGTGTGATAATTATTTAAAAATATAATGCGGTAAAGGGATGCCGACATTTTATAATTCAACAACTTTGTTGTATTAAAGCTTGTGATAATTATATCATGTTGTATAAATTTTATTATTTGAAAATTTCAGGCCAAAGCACTGGGTAGAGTGTTGTTTGATCAAGTTTGTAAACAATTGCATCTTTTAGAAGCGGATTATTTTGGTCTTGAATATCAAGAACCAAATTTTACAAAAGTAAGATGCGATTCTTAATGAAAATAATGCTCTTCAATGAACAATGAAATGAAAGATTTTGATATTTACAGTATTGGTTGGATTTGGAGAAACCAGTGTGCAGACAAGTTGGTTTGTCTCTTATTGATCCGCTATTGAGGTTCTGTGTTAAATTTTATACGCCAGATCCTGCACAGCTTGAGGAGGAATTTACCAGATATTTATTCTGTCTACAAATCAAACGGGATTTAGCTCAAGGTTTACTGCAATGCAATGATAACACAGCAGCATTAATGGCCAGTTATATTGTTCAGGGTAATTATAATACTGTTGTTTCTTTTCTTATTAATTTTAAATCTAAACTTAACAAATTATATTAACACATTAACTGTTTTGTAATATATTTTGATTTCATTACCGTTTTTTAATAAAAATATTTTTGATTTTCTTTAATTATTATTTTCTTGTTTGCAGCTGAATGTGGGGATTATGTGATAGAAGACTATCCAGATCATACATATTTATCAACATACAAGTTTGTGCCTCATCAGGATCAAGAGTTAGAACGACGTATTATGGAGAATCACAAGAAACATGCGTAAGAAATATATATTATATTTTATTAAATAAATAATGTTCTATTAATATTGCGCATATGTACATATTAATGTTAACAGAGGTCATTTTTATGTTAACAGAGGTCAATCTCCTGCAGAGGCAGATCTCAATCTCTTAGAAACAGCTCGACGTTGCGAACTGTATGGAATGAAAATGCATCCCGCTAAGGTAGGTGATATTAAAAAATTTGTATTCTCGTATTACAAATTATATTATATATGAATATATATATATATAATATCTTTATATATTTGTGTTTTTTTATAGGATCATGAAAATGTTCCACTAAATCTCGCAGTGGCACATATGGGCATTGTAGTTTTTCAAAATTATACTAAGATAAATACATTTAGTTGGGCCAAAATCAGAAAAATCAGTTTCAAACGAAAACGTTTTTTAATCAAATTGCATCCTGAGGGTTATGTGAGTATTTAAAATACCTTGAGTATTTAAAAATAATTATTTTTGCACTAAATTATTAAATTAATATATTTGAATATAATATTTGTTTCTATCGCAATCACGTGTTAATGTTACTTTTTTATTATAGGGATATTATAAGGATACGGTCGAATTTTTCTTTGAGGGACGTAATGAATGTAAAAACTTTTGGAAAAAATGTGTAGAAAATCATGGTTTCTTCCGTTGCTCTGTAGTTAAGAGAGTCGTAAGACAAAAAACTAGAGTGCTTAGCCGTGGATCATCGTTCAGGTATGCCAAATTAGCTCCAAGAATATTACTATATTTGTTAAAGAAAGTTAACGCGTTCAATTTTTACATTTTTAAATACATATTAAATATCTTATATATATATATCTCTCTTTTTGTAAGTATAATTGTATATAAATTTCTTTAAAAATATATAATATTTTAAACCAGGATAATTATATTATACAATCAAAATTTTTCTACATTGCTGTGCATTTACATATTACCAGGTATAGCGGCAAAACTCAAAAACAAATTGTTGAATTTGTTCGAGACAATTACGTGAAGAGGCAGACATTTCAAAGGTAAGTTCTTCTAAGAAATTGATGAAGAGTTGTTGAATAATTAAAAGAGTTCTTGGAACTCATGTAATATGTAGGTAGTGCATGCAGACCATTGCGTACTGTTCCCCTAATGTTGGTTTGTACTATTGAGATTTTTATTAACGAACGCACCAAACTTGTGGGTAAGATAGGAGGTGGCACGGTCTTGCTTTTGCCGGGATACAAGTCGGTATATATATGTATTATCCAAACGTTTCCAATTTCTATAGCGGAAACTATTTATCGTATCCATTTTTATATTTCCGTTTGTCAGTGTTGCCTGCTCGGACAGGGGTGGCGGGGAGTCAGGCTCACCATCAGGCACGATAAACCCGAATGATGAGTGTACCCTATCTCAATAGCGTGATCACTAATTATTTATATTGTTGTATCTAATAATACACAGCAAAGTACCATATTTCACTGCCCTAACAGTTCTATCCAACAAGATATTTGTCCATAGCAGTAGATTGTTCTCTAAAATAGAAGATAGTTCTGTTATATAATATACAATTGAAGAAAAAAAAGAAGTTACTCTTGTACATACCGCCGGCAGATTTTCATTTGCTGTGCGATATTGATGCACGGTTGAGAAACGCCTTTATACATATATCGAAATGAATTGGTAAAAAAACTGATATAACGCGCCTGATATTAAATTTGTTTATAAGTTAAAATAACTACTACTTTTATACATTACTACATATTGATATCAGATTTTTGCTAAAAAAGTTTATGTGCATTGATGATATAAAGTACTTTATATTTTGCCTCTTCTAGATTTTTTTGTCTCGAGAGCAATAATCGTGAAATATCGAATCAAATTTTATATGGATCTTTGATTATTTATGAACAGTTATATACGATTGTAAAAATTGAATGCATTAAAGTCTAAATATGAAATTAGGTATTTATTTTGAAAGTGCACTCTTTTTTGTATTTATTTATGCTTTGGAATACGCAAGATATTTCTCTTGTGTTTCATACAATTACTGCACGTATGGCTATTTGCGAACGCGCAAATAAAGTTTCCTATATTAATTAATGTTTCTATAAAGTATATTCCATATGGCATTTTTGAAAGTAGGACAGCCTTTTTTTACAATTTCATATTCCATTAAAAATAATGGCTGTTTTTTCACTACTCCCAAATTCAATGGTAATACACAATTCACTGTTGCACTCGTGACATCTTACACAGTTCATGATGAGATTTACTAATTACATATATACATAATTAGTAAATATATATTATATAATATATAATTAGTAAATATATATATATATATATATATACATAGTTTGCTGCGCATTTAACCATTTAAACATCTTAAGTGACATTTCTACTTTGTTATATTGTATAATTAAAAAAGTAAAAGATAACTCTATGTGTCGACAACAATAACTACATTGCAGTCAAAAATTATTTAACGGCGGTGTTGACCGTGTATCGTATCAGATCTATTCTTATTTATTGCATCGTATTTCAAGATGTGGATTGGTAGGAAAATCAATATCATTCGCACAATTCCTTGCATCGTAGCGTCGGTTAGTCGAAAAGCGTTCTTTTTTTCTTTTCTTTTTCCTGTTGACGATCGTTGACAATAACGAAAGAGAAAGAAGGGATAAGCTAGTTCCAAAGACAGGCTTGGCATTTGACAGCCTAAGTCTGATGCTGAACTTGACTCTCTCTTGCTCGCAGGTCCAATTCGTTCCGGCAGACTAGCGGTGGTAGGGCATTGCAGGGCTCGGAGGGGGGAGGCTATCGTGGGGCCACTCCAAGCAGCTCCCTTATGGGCAGCTCCAGCATCTCTGCCCACCCCCTCCTGCCCCTCGGCGATCCTGGTATGTACCATGACCGACACCAACCTCCACAACAAACGCTTTATTTTTAATTTCTCCGCCCTTTGGCTCTCTCTATTTCTGTCCACCTGTTTCTAGCCTCATTTCTTTTCACCGTATCATAACTAAAGTATTGTAATAGTAGAGTAGAATAGCGTATCTTAAATAGATCGTTTTTAAACGGATTTTATGCCTAAAGTTTATTATGTTTATAAAAATTATATATATATGTGTGCGTGTGTATGTGTGTGTGTATGTGTGTATGTGTGTGTGTACGTCAAAATTATAACGTAAGAAAATCTAAATGATATATATTTGCGATTATATCTCGTTGATTACACATTGAAATGATTTCCGAAATATATACATATACGTTCAGGATTTAAAATTGAAACGTTTAGTAAGATCACATCAGTTTTACATAAAGAACTAAATAATTAAATTTCGACCAGTTTTGATATCTTAAAAAGTATGAAAACAATATTAACGGTTTTTAAAAAGAAATAAAATATATGTATATATTACTGTATGATTAAAGGATTAAAATATATAATTAAAAGATAATATATAATATAATGATTATTATATTAGAATAATATTATAATATTATTGATTACACAGGACCACAAATTTTTTTTTTAATTGACACAAATTAGACCACGTGTACTATACGTATTTTGGGTCGCTGAAGTCGAATCCGTTGGCCGTTTTTGTCCACCACGTCTAAGTTTTTTGTAAATTGCAAAGAAATGTATTAAATCACTTAAAATTTTTAACCATAACCGACACAACAAATTCCTTTTAAGGGTTAAAAGTTCTAATAATGTGCTTAATTTTGATTGCAATAAAACTTCTCCAACATGTCACATACTGTAGTTATAATATACCAAAATTCACTAAAAGCCCTTTTTGCAACTTTAACTGCAATTAACTCAAAATTGTGATGTGATAGAGCAATTTGGCCAGCGGCATTGTTTTTTGCGACCCAAAATCTATAAGAATCACCTACTCTGATCCCAGTTGATTTTCACAAATTTCTTTTTGTGGTTCTGTGTTATTATAGCAGAATAATATTATAATATTATTTATTATTATAGCAGAATAAAATATAATAATATTGAGGTACTAATTTATTAACACTCATTTATGGTATTTTTTGAAAAATAAAAGAAAGTAAAAATATATTGCACGCGATAAATCCATATTTTCTGCAATGATTGCTTTATTAAATATTCATTAGAATAATTAACACGGCAGAGGCGTAATCGCACGGGAGTTACATGTAAAAATTTCATAATATCGTATGTGAACATCAGAAGAAAGGGGATTTATATCGCGCGGTACGATCTTTCCAGCCCTGGCAACCCCAGCTCTGTCTCTGTCATGCGGCTCGATGACACTGGATTCTCCGACGACTGTGACGAGTGTCTCGATGGGAGGGACGATTCACCGTCGAGAAGACACAGCTACATCGTTTCGGACGCTCACCTCTATCGACGTCCATTCGCCAGCTACCCCCAGCCAGGTCCCAGCACCGCGGCAGATGCATGCTACCAGCCAGCAACGGATTTCATCAACAGGTCGTATCAGCCCCTCTAACAGCAGTCCCCCCGAATTCCCACCACCACGACCTCTGCCCAGATACCCCTGGCAACGGTCGGCTAGTTGTCGCGAATTGTACGCTTCTAGTTTCGAGGACTCCGGTAAAGCGCGTCCGCGGGACGACAAGGTCACCGCGGACCTTCCGTTAGATCCATTCCAATTAGCCTCCCAGGGTGAATTAGATAACCCCATAACACGTTACGACGAGAGTAATCGTTCGTATAGCGCCGCTAGTTCGAAATTACCTTCCTTAGATCACGATTCTGTCCCCGAACGTGTCTACAGCAGTTCCTACCCGGGAACGTCGTCGTTGTCTACCGAATCGGGCCATGAGGAATCGGGTCCCGCTGGAGATCTGTCGCACGACGATCTCTCGCACGATTCTTACGAGCTTTTGGAACGCGAGCATGAATTCGAATATCCGGAATCGTATTCTAGCCCGCACGACGAGCACGAACCAATATCCGATCAAAGCGACGAGGGAATCGAACACGAGATGTTCCAAATGGACTCCGAAACCGATTCCTTCGTCAAGCACAGATCGCTAAAACCTTCGGAGAAACAACAATACAGATCCGCGTTCACTGATCTCAAGAACTCTAAAACTAAGTCCATCGATCGGTACTCAGCTGTATCCAAGGTGGAAGGTGATTTCGTGATCACCGAATCTAGAATACAACGGTCAGGCACTCAAATAGAACGTAAGTTCGAAACGAGACATGCCAATTCCATGGAACAGCCGTCCAAGACGGGTATTCCACATCAAGATTCCGCCAGAAAAGATCCCGTGGTGATGCAGGTGCAGAAGCAAAAGGTTTCTGTCCTGAATGAATTAAAGAACTTAAAGCCAAAATACAAGATCACTCACGTAGACTCAGAGGTCTTACGAGATGAAGGTATTATGCGTCCGAAATCGCGAATAGACGACGATCTGAGCCCGGTTGACGGAAGTAAAACGATGGTAGATCATGGCGCGAAGAGTAGGACGACTAGGGCGCGCAGTATCGCTAGCCTGGACGATCATCCACCGCGGTTGTACGTCGAGACAGGTAGTCTAGGTCGAGGGCACAAGTCTAGGGATAGGAAATCGAGGGACGCTGACGTTAAGATCGAGAAAATCTTGTCGAAGGAGCGTAGAAGCATTGAGAGGGAGGAGCGAAAGCGGGACTACTCGAGGGATTGCCGACGAATGGATAAGAGCGATTCGCGAGAACGTCGTTCAGTGGATCGGCTCGATTCGCGCGAGCGAAGATCGGACAGCCACGGTCGTCGCAGTATAGACCGGATCGATATGCGCGAGTTACGTAGAAGCATCGAGCGTCTGGACGTGCGCGAGAGGAGTTACGAGCACTTAGACTCGAGGGAAAAGAGTGCCTTTTATTACAATGATTTCTATGAATCGCGTGGTAAGAGCGTCGATCGTTTAGATTCTCAAGGGCTGCGCAGTAGCATGGAATACCTAAAGAGTCCCAAGGAGAGGAGCAATCATCGGCATTCAGAGACGCGGGAACGCCGGGAGAGGAGTATCGAGCGAATCGATTCTCGGGAAACGAGGAAGAATAGAGCCGCTTCTATCGACTACGATCAAAGGCATACTTTAGAACGCTTTGATTCCGGCAATAGAAGCCCATTCGAGCGGTTGACTCCGAAAGAACAACGGAGGATGAGCATAGAAAGACTCGATGCTCAAAAGTTTGATTTCGATCCGCGAACGATCGAACGTTTGAAATCCTTGGAGCGGTACGAACAAAGAGAGCGAACTCATGAGAGAAAGATCGAATCGAGGAGCGCCGAGCGAAAGAGTTTGGAAAAGCTGGACTCGCGTGAGCGAAAATACTTGGGACGCTTAGAGTCGCGAGAGGGAAGGAGTCTCGAGTGCCTGGACTTCGACAGTATGGAACGTAGGAAAAATATCGAGAAAATGGAACACAAAGATCAGAAGAAGAGTAAAGGCAAATCTGAGAAAGGCAAGTCGGAAGAAAAACCGCGGGAACGCGATGACTGGAGAAGTTTGGAGAAAGCGCGAAAGGACGAAGAAAGACGGGAACGCGAACGGCAAGCGAAACTGTCTATCGAATCCCGTACGGAAACTGTTATTGGTGTGCCGCACGAAATGGAGAATTTGAAATCGAAAACCGTATTCGCCGAGTATGAACCGAAGGTTATTGGCGGTGTTGTGCTAGGTTTCGAGGAGACCGCGTTGCCCGGACACGTGCCGGTGGAGCGTACGAAAAGCGATCCGAATCCGGCACGGCAAAGATTAGGATCCAACAGCAAGCGGCATATGCTGATGCACCAAAAATCCATAGACCTAACACCGGCCGACTCCGGCGACGAGGAACCATTCTCGGACAGCGCGGCGTTGCAGAAAACCAACGTTGACATTCCATACACGTTGCACAAGAGGCACGTTATGAACGGCACGGCGTCTGACGAGAAATCCGAATCGGATAGCAGCAAAACCTCGAGGAATATCAAGAGTCTCGCTAAGGATCTACCGAAGTTGCCATTGAAGATGGTAACGGATCTTCCGTACTTCGATCTGACCAAGCTTTCTTCGATAGACAAGGTCAGCAATAAACTATCTCCGGATAAATCGAAGAGTGGCACGGTTACTACCGCAAGACCGAAATCGATACTAAGTCCCTCGGATAAGCCGAAGAGTATTCTAAGTCCAACATCGAAACTCTCGCCCACAGATCCAAAGAGCATTGTTTGCAGTTTGTCGCCTACCAAAAGGAGTCCTTCGAAAACGAAGACTCAGTCTCCCGAGAAATTCTCGCAAAAGGGCGGCTCATTAGACAGAAACAGAGCCGAAGTTATCATCGAGGATTACACGTGCAAGAAATCTTCGAGTTTGGATAAAAAACCTTCGAAATTGTCGCCGGTAGAGCCGAATGTCACCATTATCTCGGCTATCGAAAAACGTTCGCCCAAAAAATCGCCAACTGATCCTAACGTGACTATCGTCTCTGTGATACAAAAGAAAAAATCTCTTGACGGAGCGCCCAGAAGTCCCACTAATGTTGCGAAAATGGACGCTAAAGTAAAAGCTGCGCTGAATTTTGCCGATATTGTCGGCATGGAAATGAAGCAAAATCTGGAACGCAAAGCGAAAATTGAGAAAGATAGTCTGAAAGCACCAGATGATAGTTTAGAAAAGCAAGATAGTATTGAAAAGATACCATTACCCGAAATTCCTAGCGGTGGACAGGTTGAAGAGAAAACAATAGGTGATCAAATCAGAAACATCGAACAGACAACGATCGTCAAAGAACGGGATCGTTCCCCGAAACGTGCCGTCGATGAACTGTCTGACGATGATCATAAGAGAGAGAACGTACAATCTGTAATAGCTGAAGTTCACATACCGGCTACAATAGAAATCAAATCGGAAAAACCACCAATTCCGGAGAAACCGAAGTCGTTAGAGAAGCCAAGTATTCCTGAAAAAACGAAACGTATTTTGGAAAGAATAGAATCGAAATTTTCGGAAGTTAATAAAAATTCTGCTACAAGGATATCGAGACCAAAGATTATTGATACAGGATTTGACGATTTCGTGGATCCAGTCGCCGATTTGCCTTTGGATGAAGTGCCTGTGAAACCTGCTCTAGAGTTGGATAGTCTTAAAGTTCCTGAGTTCGTTCCTTTTATGCTGAGACCGCATGCGGAACCGATAAGGTCGAAATCTTTATCGCTGGCGGAAGAGAAGGCGCCAATCGATACCTTACTCTCGCCAGAAGTCGAAAATAAACATTTTGTGCAAGACGTCTCTCCGAAGAGAGTGAAGAAGGTGAAATCCGAGCCGAAAAAGGATTTCAAAAAACAATCAAAATCATTAGAGGGCGACAAACCGCCGCTGAAGAAGGCCGCATCGAAGGAGTCACGTTCGCCAGCGATGAGTACAAAAATTGACAAGTCCAAATTAAAGCTCGGCGAAATGCCACAGGAGATTATAATAATAGATTCGACTGACGTGGCACCAGAGGTAAGCATTGTACAGAAGGGCAGATCGAAATCTGTAACTAGATTGTCCGACAAGCCGTTTTCAACGTCGAAGGAGGAAAAGGAAGAGACGAAGAGTACTCGTGCGAAATCTGCGTCCGTTGATGACGAGTTGATTAAGGGTACGGTGAAGTCCGAGAAATCCAGACCGAAGTCACTGGGAATATCGAAGAGTTTGGGAAGTACGGAGAAGAAAGATTCGGTAGAAAAAATTTCGCCGAAGAGAACCAAAGCTGCCGTCAAGACCGATAAATCTGCTGTAGTGAAGGACGCAATGTCGAAACAGGATTCGAAAACGGCACGCGGCAAAATGGCCTTGAAAGAGGAAGCTGCTGCTGACTCAAAGCAGCCTAAACAGGAAAAGGATTCTAAACCGTGTGTTAAACCTGATGTCGTGATTGATCAATCGATGGATACTAAACGAGCCGCAGCAACCGAATTCAAGGAAATAGTCAAAGAATCAAGCAAAGAGTCTAGTAAAGAGCCAAGTAAGGAACTAGGTAAAGAGCCAGGCAAAGAACCAATGAAGGACAGTATAAAGAAAACGACGCTTGTTCAAGATTTAACCCAATCTCCTTTGGTATTGCGTAAACCGGGACAGACACCGATATTGTTTGCTCGTGCGCGTCTTGGCCTTTCGGAAGGTAGCGGGATTGGCGCCCTTCAACGTCAAGGCGCAACGCAGTCGCCTACTGCTCAGCGACGCGCGAAATCTTTGGACGCCGCGGTAATCTCCGTACATAGACTACCGCCGGCGAATGCGTTCTCCAGCAAAGACGACACAGTTGACGTGTCGGAGAATCTGGAGGATCAAGAGAATGTCATCGAAGAGGCTGCTCAAGGTGCGAGCGCGGTATCGAAGGTGCTCTCAGTTCAAATGGAAGCCTCTCCGAATCACAAATCCGACAGTACCGATCACACGACCGTGCCGGAGATATGCACAGATTCTCTGTCCGTGACCGAAACCTCGGCGCAGTATCTAGAGTCGCCGCTGACAGAATGTAACGAGATTGTCCCTGGTGCTGATTTGATACCTTACGAGGGACAAGAGGGCAGCCGAATGCCGTTTGTGGGAAATGAAACGCAAATGCCGAAGGTCATAGAGACTAAAATAGAGGAAGCAACAAAATTCATCGATCAAAGTTCCGCGGAATCCGGTGCCGAGCAGGAAGCTTCTCAGGAAAGTTCCGATGCAAAAGCTAATATGCCAAGAGGTGTTCAGTCGGATCGAGATCAATCGGCAGTCTCTACAATCTTTGTGAAGAGCGCTAGCACGGAAGTTGTTGTCTGCAAGCAGAAACAGACTGAATCGCCGGGCGAAATTTCCGATGGAGAGACAAATGCGGAAATTAGTGAAACGATATCAACGAAATCTCCATCTCGTCCAGACGACTTTCGTGTCAAGGTCGAAGGTTCGAGAAGTCCATCTGAGAGAGATGATGTGCCTGATGTAACTATAAGTGCGGCTCGAGGGGATGAGATGTTCTTCCTGAATTGTTACGATCAGGACGATCCTCCAGATATGGTCAAGTCGCCGATACAGATATCCATCGAAGAGTGCTCCGACGACGAAGTGAATGACGAGGAAGAAGAAGAGGAGATAGTGGAAGTGCAGGTGGAGGAGATTGAAGAGCGGGAAGAAGAGGAAAACAAACGGCTGGATTCTCTTGATACGAGTGAAGATACACTCGACGCGCTTGATGCGCAATTGCAGATGCGAGGAGCGGACAGTGAATTAAGTTCACCGGATTATGGTATCGATAAGATGGATGAAAAGACGTTGGTCGAGGTCGAGTTGACGCCGGAATATCTGGAGATGAAAAAAGAAGATGAAGAAACGGCGGAAGAATTACCGGAAGATGAACCAACCAAAGAAACTGCGGAGATCGCGGATACCAATCGTCTTTCCATCGATAGAAAACTCAGACTGAGCACTGAACGCTCAAGAAGTGAAGAGACCAACACTTGGACACCGGACAGAGAAGATCCAGACTCCAGTTCGTGTTCCATCGCCCGGCCGCTGGGAATCGGTCAGATACAACCTATAATAGATCGTCGAGAGATCGCTATGTTCGAAGGCGCCCGAGACGGCGGTTCTCTAGATGATGACAACAGCAACGGCTCGCAACCTCCGAAGCAAGAAATGAGCGTCACGTGGAAGTCGTTCCCACAAGGAAGCTCCGGTAGCTCCAGTCTCGAGGACGGTTGGGTGCCTCAGGACGAAAACAATGCGCAACAATCTCAGTCTGAGGACAGCAATGGTCAGAACGAGGACAGTTACCAAGAAGACCTAGCGGACTTTCCTGGAACTTTTATTATTGGTCCGGAAATATTAGCTAACTACGGCGCATTTTCGTTGTCACGTACATTGTCGAGAATATCCGAACGATCGACTACGTCGGAACAAGATAGAAGCGATTTGGAAGACTCCTTCAAGCCCAGCTCGAGGTCGCCGAGCCTTGACGATGAATCTTTGATGTCGAGCGATCATCAGCCGTCTCTATCATCGGATCCTCCGTCCGGTACGGCATTACCGTCCGTTTCTGATGATCGCAGAACATCTTCCGAGCTACCGGATATCCCCATTGACGTGGTCGGCACGCACGAGGATGACACAAAGTCGCCGCGAACGAATAGGCGATCACGATTGCAGTTGCAAAGTTCCGAAGACTGGCCATCACCACCCAGTTCACCCGTTTTTGAAACACCGGTGGTGAGTCATGTGGAGACGTTCTACATGGAAATCAAGCCAGAGGAAGCCGTTAAGGTAACCGTTACGGACAGTACGGAGACGCCCGTCCATGCAGAACAAGACAGCGACTCCAGCGACGAGAATAGAACGTTGCATGATGATCTACATTCGACTCTTTTGGAGGACGGGCAAAGTTCAACATCCGCGACAACGGCTGATGGTACGGTCAAGATCGCGGTAAAACCGAAATCGAATTCGTATATAACCGGCTCGTCGCACAGTGAGGACACTTCGATGGGCTTATCTATGTCCGAGTGGTCCAGTTCGAACAATACCGTGCGTCAGTTTTGTCAATATTCCGGTACGAAATCTGACGATAACTCGCTGGCGGAACTTGGTGCCTCAATCTCGGACTGGTCGGGTAGCACAACAGTGATACCGCAGCAGTACTATGCCACGGGGGCCGCGGAAAAGAGTCAGAGCGACACAACAACGTCTGAGAGAAGCGCGACCAGCATGAGGCCGAACTCGAAGTGCCAGTCCGCTGACACTTCCTCCCTCCCGTCTCCGCCGTCCCCGTCTTCGTTGCCGCTACCCGTGTCGCCACCACTGCCTTCTCCACCCGCGACAGCTACTTCCTCGTTTCTTCACGAGGACGAAATCGCTGGTTCCGCGATCGAACAGCATGAGACTTTACAGGCCGAGACGACCATCGAGAACGACGACGATTTACGTCAATCTCGAACGCACGACGACGATTTTGACGAGGCGCGGCGATTTATTGAGAGCCAGTTCGACGAACATCATCGCCTACGTCGATACGACGACGAGCAGCAAGGCGTTTATCCTCAGGAATTCATTGATATCTCGCCACCTCGTATCACTCTTCGAAACGAGTACGACGAGGCCATCGACGATGACTTCCAAATGGTCCCGGACGAAGATACGATCTGCGTTGACGACACGGCACTGCCGATTCCCGAGGAGGACGAGGAGGATCAATTGTATGACAATGTGCCCGCTATGAAGTATTCCAGTAGTGATAAAGTGCGGATGGAAGTCGGTCGCGGAGACAGTTCGGAAGACATGCACGAGAAGTATGCCGATCTTACCCTACAGTCGAGAATGGCAGATGATGATTGGTCATCCGAGGAACGAAGAGACGTTCCGGAGCGGGAGAAACCGTTGACAAGATCGACAGGCAAATTCGATCGCGGCTTCTCGGAGCCGTATCAGGGCACGCGATCAACCGAGCGACCTGTGGTGGTGCCGATCCGAGCGAAGTCGACCCCGTATTATTCCACGACGAGTCTGAGCGGCGAATCGACCACGTCCAGTCCGCCTATGCCGATCAGAACGCAGATCAGAACGAAAACGATGCCTTACTCCTCAAGCCGCAGCCCGCAAAGCGAGGGTGACACCTCTTCGAGCATGGACAGCCCGGCGCACACGCCTGATCGGGGTCAGCGGGCTTTCCGCCGGAAGCGACAGCAAAATGCCAAGAGGCGACACCGCGTGGTGGTCGATCTCGAGGTCAAAGACGGCCATATAGTATCCAGTACCGATTCCAGTTTCGACGTGACGACCATACCGCCACCGCTGCTGACAGAGGGTCAGAGTCTAGACGTGGACGACGACGAGGACGACGAGATGTCCGAGACGAAGGACGAACGTCGTCGGCAGCAGCAGCGTTGACGTAGTTTCGACGATCGACGCTAAACAGAAACGCCCGAGGAAAAATTGAGCGCGATCGACCACGCTCATCCGGGCTCAAATTAGCAGAATTTGTAGGAAAGTTCTCACAATCAGTCGTGTGGAATTGGACGCACTTTAGAATTGATTCTCCGGCCGTGCGTTGGCACTTTCGACTTATGTCTGTCGCGCGAACGAAGATCACACGGGAAACGGATCTCGCGTATGGATCGACGACTCGGCCTGATCTTCTACAATTTTGATTCCAACGACGACGATTTGCCCGGCGGTATCGCGCCGAGTGGCAATCGGGAATCGAGAGTTATACGGGTATGAACGACGGCACGAGTACTAACGATGATGAAAGCAGGACGGACGTAAGACGAGACGAAGAAGACGCTCCGTCGTTCTGGGTTAGAAAACTCGAGGCTGAATGATCAAAAGCTGCGCAAGGAATGTAGCATAATTATCGTTAGGGATACGGATACGGTTTGTTACGCATTTTAGAGACCCGGTTTACTTTGATATTATCGTCACGATAGAATCCCTTCGGTCCTCATCCTCCGTAGATACGAATATACTTTAGCAAGTAATATTCATGCATAATACACACGGGAAGCGAAGAGTATCTTAACTATCGCGATCAGCGTGCACACGCGGGACTCGTTGGCGAACGACAACTGCGACACGTTATATCCTAGTAATAATAATGTTATAAGGCATAGAAATCGAAAGAGCGACGTAGGACTTTCGAAGATAATTGTAAACTTAAAGAAAACGAGCCGCGTCATCGCGAATCATTTTTAACCCTTTAATCGGTCCAAATCTTCGTTTCGTTTCTTACACGAGATACTCCCGACATTGCTAGGAGAAATCGTGCGGATACTTAAACGAATAACACAACGTTCTTCCATTTTTTTCTAAAAACAAAAAAAATCAACGTGGTTTTGTTATGTAATTATATTCAGCGCTCCCACGGTACGTTATCGTGCAACCGTTATCGCACACGCTGTAATAACATTAAAGGGTTAAATAGCGCTAAATCACGGCGTCGCGCTAAATCACGTACGATGTTCTATTCGGTCGCGCGACCTTGAATTCATCCAGGACAATCAGTCGCGAGCGGCGGTCACTCGAGGCGGGATCCCTCGAGAGAAACGAGGGAAAAACGAAACGCGGAATTACGTAAAGTCGTCCGGGGCGATTGTTTCCAGTTCGAATTGAATTCCGAACAGCAACGACAACGCGATTCTATGATTTCGCCGCGGTTTGCTTCGCGTACGCGAATTAGAAAGGGGGAGGAAAAGTTGCTCAACGTAGATACGTAAACGTGGTGCACCGCGCTTCCTCGCGTTTTTTTAGCGGCGCCGGCGGGTGCACCCCCGGTATATCCTCCGCGTATGGAATTATCTTTGACGAGCGAGAAGAGCACTTGTTATCCGTTAATAGACGTTGGCTATGGACCAACCGAGTAGTAGCCGCTAAGCTTTCTGTTTTAGGTGGGAACCTAAGCCTCGTCTAATTATTAATCCGTGAAATTCATTCGCCTAGCGACAAATATATCCGCAAGATCAGGCTGGAAGGTCTATGCGTTAAAATCGTTACTGGGCGACTTATTGTTTATCGCCACTACTTGTTTGAGAGGAAGATCGCAGGTAGAAACGCGTTTCGATTGTTTCCGAAGGAGTTTGGTTCTTCTTTTTTTTCTTCGCTCGTTCAGTAAAATTTCCATTTGACACTAATACGACTGGTACACGTATATATACTTTTATCGCTCACAATTATTCGTTCCCTTAGATCGGTGGTTTTGAGAGAGAAAGAGAGAGAGAGAGAGAGAGAGAAAAGAGATCGGCTTTACAGCGAGTAAATTACGGGTGAAGGGGGATGCCTCCCGATGAAGGATACGTGCAGGTTGACCGGAAAGAAACTTCAGGAAGGAGTCCGACACGAGCGAGGCAATAGAAAGTCCCATTTGGGTTTCCCATTGGCTTGTATTGTGCCTAGTTTTTATACCATGTTCGTCGTGTGCACAATTTAATATGATAGCGAGGCGTGAACGAATTCGAAGCGAATTGCGACGCGTTTACGCGCGCACGTGCGTGTGCGTGTGTCTCCCTTGGCGCGTCCTTAGATAGGTAAAATATACGTAAACGTAAGTATCGATTATGCGAAAGAGAAAACGAGTAACGCTTGTTACGAGTGTACATGATGTGTTCCCGGAATAACGATCACAGTTACGAATTTACAATTGAATCGCGTATCGTCAAAAGCGCAACTTTGCTTATTATTTTCAGATCGATATAAGGAACCATCGAATTGCGATTGCTACCATCTTAGCTTTACAGGGTTGCCGACACACTTGTTTGCTGTTTAGGACTTTCATTCTCCCTATATATATTTTAATTTGATTTTAATCAAATATGATTTCTCTTGCGTTTCATAGGTGTATATTTAATAAACGAAATATCAAGCTGCGAACTATTAAAATGTTAGGTGCAGTTACATCTTAAAGATGAAAATAGATAAAAATAGATCAAACGGAACAGCAGGGTTGACTTAATTAATACAGAATTGGAACTAGAAACTCTTTAATTACGCCTCGTTGCAGAGCGCGTTGTTTAAATGACAGCTAAAGCATTACATTAATTTTAAAGGTTTGTTAAAGTATATCTGAAAGAAGTATATCTTTGAATAGATTCGCGGCAAATATAATTAATTGCAGCAATAATTCGTCAATAATTCGTTCAGGAATCGCAGTATTCCTGATAACGAGACGAGATCGTTATGTACTATCAGTATATCGGAAACTCTTGCAATATCTATCGTCATTATTATACATACACGGGTACATTAAAATCATTACTCGATGATCGTGTATTACGGCGAAAAGGATACACAGCGGGACATATGTGAGATACAAAGGGACGACCGCTGAGTGCCGATAAACGATGGCATGCCGTTACTTTGTTTGACGAACTCTCAGTTTGATATCCACGCACGTTCCGAGCCGAGTAGGCTTAAATTTGAACGAGATTGATTTACTTCAGGATTACGTCGTTGAATTTTTTCATTATATCCTGTATATGTCGTAGTCCAAGCTAGGAATGACAGTTATCCCGAGATTGCCCGAAGCAAGACCATTGGAATGGCTGTTGCCGAATCACTCAAATAGGTCGCGGTCTCGACAATGCCAGGATGACCCTGATTTGGAGCACGACATAGAAACAATAGGTGGCTTATCTGACCACGCACGAGGAAAGTAGATCCCCAGAGGATTTTCTGTATACATATATATCTCTCTATTTGGAAAAGAGCTTCCCGCGATTCACCCTCGAGTTATGATCCGAAGATCGAAGATTTTCTTTTTCCTTATCTCTGTGCCTGTGTGAGATTCACAATGGCACGGCATCTTTCTTTCATCCAGTTTTTCTCGATCTTTTTTCTTTTGCACGTGCAGCGATACCCAGATAAATTCGTTTCAAATTAAACGCGTCGGCGTGTGTAAATTAATAAGGCAGACAGGACTCTCTCGAATGTTAGGACGCTAATTTAAGAGTCGCATTGTTCGCATCGATAATTTAACGATTACGGTCGTTATGCGAATATGCAAGCTGGAATTCTGAGCGCCTTGACAAATTTACCGAAGTGAGATGCAGAATTTTGGAGAAGTTACGATGCAGAATTATAAATGACAAACGGTTAATATACGATTCGTCTCTTCGAATATATTCGGTGCAGAGGTCATACTCGCCGTACTGGTCTAGTTACGTTAATGTCTATAGTAGCACGGCCTGGGCGATTAGTCGAATAAAACCCCCTGATGCGTGATTAGTATCATTGTGTCTCCATTTGTGTATGAGTATCTGTGCAGCGGCGAACTCGATCGGGGACGCACGAACGTTATCAAACCGCAGAGACGAGACACGGCGTGAGTTTGCCGTTTCATTACGAAAAGGAAACAATGTAACGTCACTTTTCCATCAGTCCAGTTTACCCGATCGGAAACTCTCTCTCGTTGCTTGCGACATTTCCCGTTCACTCTCGGTCCACTCGATCGAATTTGCCGTAATTCACGATATTGGTACGTTCTCCCTGTCTCTTGGCTCCTGCATCTGTGCATCGTCAGATTCGGTCCTGTCATCGTGTGATATCGCACCTATATAGTGATATTCATAGTTCGATCTTAAATTTAAGATCATCTTAAGTATAATTTTAAGATATACGGTCGCGCGTTTCATTAACTGGATGGAATCTTAAGACTAACCAAGATTAGACTTAAAACGATTTTAATTATAAGATCGGATTATGAATACCATCCCTAGAGACCCTCTAATCGGAGTCTAGACTTAAGATAGCAATTTATAATTGCTATTTTTTCACCATTCTTCTTCAATTTGCGTTTTTATTTTTGAAATTTTTATTTTCGTTCAACATAACAAATAAATTAGCACTTTAAAGATTTTATTAAGATTTAATTTTTCCTAATGCTTTCAAATAATATAATTTTTTATAGTAATTCTTGTATACCTGTAAAAAATGCATACAAAAAAGGAGAAATTTTTTCTAATAAATTCTATGTGTAAATGATACATAATTTCCATATAAATTATAATTTTATTATGATAAAGTTAATTAAAATATCTTGTACTAATTTACATACTCAATTAAGCAAGCTACCAGTTGCAGTTTATGAGATACTTCCACGTTTTATGTCATAGTATAATGAATAGCTGTGCGGTTTAATTCATTTAACAATTTATATATTTAAATCAATTTCTATTTCGTTTTTGTGTGTATTGTAATATATAATTTTTAATATATTTTATTTTTAGGATTTAAAAAAAGAGTATAAGAATTTAAATGACATTTGATAAATCTTATGAATGCTCTTTCGGTTTCCACTACTTTTAATTATGTTCGTCAAAATCGAATATCTAAGAAATTTGCCGAATATTGACACGTGCATTACATGCGCCACTACAAAGGAAAATCGCACATCTCTCTCTCTCTTTCTCTCTCTTCCTCCCTCTTTCTCTTTCTCTCCTTCGCAAAAATTTAAAGAAAAATGTTGGATCCGCGTTATGACCAGTCTCTGATTAGAGAGTCTACAATCGCACCTATACACATACGCACGTGTCTCTATCACGCACTTACTGTCTCCCCCGGCCCCTCACTTGTGTTTGCGCGCAAGTTGCCGACTCGCTTCAGTCTTGTTTCCTGTAAAACGTACATAACGCCTATTTCCCCGTTCATGCAGATCGTGGCGACCGATCATACATCTTGCGCGATCATTGACATTTGATCACGAAAGTTTTCGCGCCGTTCGAGTTCGGAACGGAGAACCTCAAACTCTCGCCCCTCATCACGTTTCTCACTCAATTCCATAGTTATGTAACACGTTGTACGGTTGTGTCGCATCCGGAACCAACGCGTAATGCACGGAGGGATCGAAGAAACCGAGTATCGACGTGGATATTTCCATCCTCGCGTACGACGCGTCGACTCGAGAATCGCGGGGAACGCCTTTGGAACAAACGTCAGAATCGAACGAGAGATAGCTCACTGGGTCTGGGACACCTTGTACATCAATTGAACGTGAGATGCCGTGTGAAAGGTTAAACGGAGATACACAGAGAGGATATACGTTTCATTTGTTACAAAAGTTCGAAGTTCACTCTTCGAGATGCGATTATCAAGTGTCTCGTCCGTTCGACTCGCGAAATTGAATTATCTGATTTAGAGATAGTACCCAAGTGCAGCTGCATTTGTCGATTGATTTAAGGAAAGGAATGATACATACATACGACGATATCGGTATTTTTAAACAGGGCGTCCTAGACCTGTCGCGGAATTCTTCATTTATAGATTCTTTTATCATTCTTGAATTGATTTTTTTCTGCTCAGAAAAATCATCGATATATTCTTGGTCAAAAAAACGATCGAGTCATCTTCGCAAACCTTTGGTCTTTTTATCCTTTTCACACTCTGCGATTTGTGTACTTTTACTACAATTTAGCCTTTTTCCGTTTGGCATCTAAATTTTGATTGCTCAGAGGAGAATGACATTGGCAATATCGACAAAACCAGTCCTCGTTTAGCGACGAATCTCTCCCTGAACTAGACACACTTTTGCCTTGTCTCCTTGTTCTCTTTTTCGTTTTGTGGCAAAATACGTGAAAGTATCTTCAGACTTTCGACAGATATTTCCCAGAGAGGAAAGCGCCGAATTGTTGAAGAGTGTATGGGTCCCCTAAAATCACATACCACGAACAGATTGACAGGCCTTCGCACGACAGACCGTATATACATGTATACATACATATACATATGTACCCGGTGTACTTTACGTATGCTTTTCGACAGGTGGTGATTACAATCGCTGGACCTACACGAACGGATACGTGAACTCGCCGGCCTGGCACATGCATTACCGCGTGAACCAGGTGCGTAACGTAATGGTTCACGCAACACCACGCACCCTGACTAATCGATTCTTACCGCTGTACCCACGTTGAGCGGGAAGCCATACACCGCACACTGTTCAGGCTAAGAAAGTACCACGCTACACGTCAGTGAGGCTCGCGCGAATAGACGCGCGGCCGCACGCACCAGAGGATCGCGAAACGAGATCATTGACAAAAAAAAGAAAACAAAAGATAAAAGCGCAAAAAACCGAAATCCCGAGCGTACCAAAGATCCGAGCTTCTACTCTTCATCCTTTTGCAGTTTCCTCGAACATTACGCTTTGCGATCGTTTGATTTTCACGCAGCACTTTCACGGAGTTGCGATTCTTGCGGGGGGAGGTAGGAAACCACGAACATTGTGTTCTCTCGTTGTTACAGCCTGAGTTGTTGAAGACCTGTAAACATTCTCTGCTGTCGAAAAAAAAAAGATCCAAACTTAATTCTCGAGCGGATGGGAGCCAATATTCGCGTTTAGACGTTTGCGATTTCTAATATCGAAGCAAGGAAAGTGTGAGTTTTCGGCAATCACAGCTCTGGGCCACTCAAACGCCGGAAGTTGAAATAATAGAATACATAATAATAAAAAACCATAGTAGCATTATCGGAAAAATTATTTCGATATTAGCGTCTAGCGACACACGGTGTTTGTGCAATGTTTATATATTAATACCATCAATGTATATATATCTGGAACGTGTATTATACGTCCAAGTCGCTCCGTGTGTATAGAAGCGCCTTGAAATTCCGTCTTTTTCCCCTGTCAGACTATTCTCAGAGGACAGAGAATTGAAGATAGGCGTTTCGCCTATGCGAATGAAACTGTTCCCTGTCGCGATTCCGTTTTCGCTTGGATTGGACTACTTTTGTTCCGGCTTCTCTCTTTGTTAGCATGTTTCTCCGCTTCGTTAATTCCATTCTGTAGAGAAATTTCTTGTCCTTAGATCTTATACGCACTTAACTCCTCAGTCACACCATGTTATTTATTCTAAAGATCCTCGTCATGTTGTTTACGATCTAAAAAAAAGAGAAGAAGAAAAAATGTCAAAGACAATCCACTGTATAAAATCTGATATTATACCGATCGGACTTTCGTGTGTGCACAAAATATCCACAAGATGTTCACAATCTCAATACACCCGCACTGCACCTTTAGATTGTTGCAACTAAATCTTCTAGAAACGCGTCAACGCGCGTCTTAACGTGTCGTTAAAATAATCCCCCGAATTTTGATACCTTTTATGAACTAGATATACTGTACCAGTTGTGTGCGATACATATTTCCGATTGTATATATACGCGATGTCGCATTAGCTAAACTCGAAGGATTTCCATTCATTATTTAACTCTTGTAGTTTCGAGCAATTCATCCTGGAAAACGTCACCTCCTCACACTTTTGCGTTATGGTCATATTCGTCTGTGCTATACGTACATATAATAGTCTACTGTTCAATCCTGCCTCCCTGCTTAGAACATGCGTAGAGATGTGAATTTTACTCATACGAACATACGAAGTTACATTAATCGAACGATCGCGATATGGCACATTGATGGTACGCTACATATTTACGAAGAGCAGCTTCCCGAAGATCGAAAGGAGCACGAGATATCTTCCGAAGTAGCGTGTCGGAAAGCCTCGAGAGAAAACGAGAGAGTACACGATCTCGTCGAGACGCCAGAAACATTTGAATCATTTAAGCGGTGGAATATTCGCATATCAGCTGCGACGTCTCTCCGCATGCTAAAATCGAGCAGCCTCGACCATTTTGCACTGCCTTACGTTAAGCTGTGATAGCGAAATAAAAAATAATAATCTGTGAATTTCTTTATCGTTATCTTCGAAACGAGTGGAGAAACAGCTAAACGCGATCGTCAAACTCACATCTCTAGTTGCAGCGTGGTACTGAACGTTCCCGCATTTTATTCACCATTATTACATATATACACAAAGTACACACACAAACACACACACGCATACATACACACACGCTACACGTACACTTCTACGTCAATTATTAACTATTTAGGAACCTTTGGAACCATTACGTAGCGCCCCTGTCACGAATCACGAACGTATTTTGCCACCTGTCACAATGTCTCGTCACATCAACCCCTAATTAATTGTGTAAAGTCTGTTCTCGGTCACGTCACCATGCTCATTCAAGTGTAACTCTTATCACAGTATCTTTGCAGTATATGTGTATGGACACCGTAAGAGATCATCCTCGGCTCTCCGTTCCATTCCTCTTCAATTTATTCGAAGCTTGTACCATTTTCCAATGGAGCAGAATACACCTGAGATAGATATAAACAATTCTTCAATGAAAACAGACTTTTTAAATTTTATATCACTGTAATGGAAAGTTTCTAAGCGTTCTTTCCTATTATCAAAATCTCCAAAGGGATCATTCACTATTACGACAAAAGGTGCTGAACTTTTCTTATTATTGTGGTGCTCGACAATTGAAATTGTTTAAATCTTCCTCAGTGTGAATGTAGATTTTTCTCTCCTATGAACCTCCCAATAAATCGAGTTACCATAGTTATAATAACTATACGAATGTTCACGAATTTAGCAATAATGCCTGATGCCTGGGGCGACAAGTTCGTAATTGATGGATATTAACCCGTGTCCTTCGTTTTTACTGTGAATTCTAAAGAATCATCCTCCGTGCTTCTCAATATCGTATCTCGATAGTGGTTCAGGGGATCAATATATAAATATAACCCGAGCGTGACAGCCGAACGACTGTTATGTATCGAGTAGTCAATCGCAGAGAAACTCACAATGGATATATTTTATAAATAGTTGACCCTTTATTGCATCACGTTTGTTGCAGGCAAAAATCCGAATAGATATAACAGAGCATATTCGATTTTATTATGAAAATCTTACTATTTTGAATGTTTTAATAACATCAATAAACAAGATTATCTTGTTACAAAAATATGCAGGATTTAATTATTTTATACAAATTTGCTGTCCTTTATTTTCAAAGTTGATTGACATCGAGAGAAGTCATGCAATACAGGGTTAATGATAATAATAATAATAATTTGTGTTTGGTCAGATTTCGTTCTGAGATTGAATGATTCAATGCAACTGCTAATTCATCTAATCCACTTTTTTGGAAACTAGAGAGAATTAATCTTAACGCCGAGAAAGTTAAATCTGTGGCATTTAACTTTCTGCGTTAAAAAAAAGAAAGTATACAGTTGCACTGAAGCTTGAAATTTTAATTCTCTTGTACTTTCGGAGCTTATATTGCATCGCCAGAATATGAACACTCGAGAAATGAATCTCTGCCGATAAGTTCAAGCGCTAATTTCCATAATACTCGGCATTATTCAAATTATATGTTGAAGTTTGTAAGACAAAAACAGACATAAATTTTGCCTAATAACTTTTGGCCATTCATAACGTAGATGAAGATGAATCGAAGAATATTTGTACTTTCTTGGCATTGTTTATTTACAAACGCGTTAATTATTAGAAGGCACTTTGTATTAACCATCCACAAAATGATGATAATTTTGACAACCATGATGAAAAACTTTTTCAAGATAAAATAGTGCCAAATATTTTTTGTAAATGGATTCATCATAATCAGAGAGAGTGATTGAAATAACTTTAAGTTTTTCTCTTTTCGCAAATTTTACTGCATGCAAATATAAATGCACTTAATTTTCTAGCTAAGGATATTGATGTGGTTCGATTTCCACATATTTCGGGATAAATTTGGCCAGTCGTAGATTTATAATGACTTTTATGAATAAGCTGTTCATTAGCTGTTCTTACGAAACTCTTTCTACTCTGATTCGGATATTTGTTGATGATATTTATCGCGTGTCCAAACGTTATTCGGCTTTAAACTTTACCAAAGATAAAGCTCGACATTTATATATTAAGCCGACAATTTTTTCTATACCGTCGCAAATTACAGTGTAAGCATTGTGTTTTTACACCTTGATCTCTCAGTGTCAAACATTTTTATAAGACTGTCGATTTTAATAACGATATGAAATCCCAATAGGATCACGAAATGTTAATTTACGTCACGCGGTGTTCTCGTTGAAACTATTGTTTGTCTTCCAGTTCGTATTTCGCTAATTTTGACGTCGTTTTTCAACTTTTAAATACGCTTCGTCCCTTCCAATGGCTTACCAGACTAGCAATAAAGGAGTCCTTGAGAGAATCATCGACTGGACGGTAATCGCACGTCGTTGTCCCAACGTAACTTCGAGCTCGCTCATCTTCCGTTTCCGGTCTGCAAAGACGACGTTACTCGCGTGTCAACTGACTTTTGCTTCGATTTGTGAGCGTTCGAAATTTACGACGTCCGTATACAGAATGCCCCATCACTACCGGGTGTCCCCCTAGCCAGATATCTTCTTTTTATTTCTGCTGTTTAATAGCTCGGTAATGAAAGTCTATTCTTCTCGTTAAGCTGAAATTCAAGTCTTTCCACCGAGATAAAAAACGTTGAGAGAGAAAATTCCACTAGCTTTCGTTTCTCTCTTTCTCTCAGCGCAATCTTTTCCTTCTTGAGAATTTAAAAAATGGCTTTTTAAATTTGATCGATCGTTTTGAAATAGTTCCACAATTTTCGCTGTTTTTTTTTCAGTTCGTCCTACGATATCTGTAGCTGAGACGGCAATCGGTAGCGATAGGACACCCTGTATACGTGCACACGCACACACGCGTATGCATGCGTAGGTACATATAATTGCGTACAATTAGGACCCGATTTAACGGTCGGAACGAAACGCGGTGAACAAGAATAATTAGACCAGGATACATGTACGTCGAGGTGTCCGTCGTGTCGGCGTAACGCTCCCCCCACCCTCACCCCCCGTTTGTAATTTGTGTAACACTTTTTGATCGTTTATCGATATACCGTACTTGTTAACGCTATATATATATAAATAAATATATAAATATATATATATACATAAAAAATATATCTGTTTACGCGGTGATTCCCCCGGTTGAGATGCGCCGTCTCGTCGGTCGTTCGATATATCGACCGACTGTGTTCGAACGATATATATCGAGGCACAGCTCGATGTAGGGATATGGGGGAATTACCGGTGTCCGAAGGACGAAGTGCGGTACTCCAAGCGTAGGAAATCTATTGTACATTGATTATTGATACATTAATTATGATAACAATAAATTATATACAAAGTCACATCAATGTCGGATCTGCGTCAGTAATTTCGCTTTGGTTTCTGAACGAGTATGTTCGTTTCGTTTTCTCTCTTTTCTCGTTTCGTTTTTTCTCCCTCCGTCCACGTTTTTCGTTGTCCGTCCACGTGTGGTCAGATTGACATTTTAATTTCGGGTCCGACAGAGATTCCACATTGCTTTCCGTTTTTTTTTCTCGTTTTATCCATTGATTTCTAGCGAATCAAATGTTGAATTTCCTCGTTTTCCTTTTCTTCCCTCTATGCAGTGGGCCTGTGTCCTATTTTTTTCTTCTTTTTCTTTCGTTCTTCATACCGTATCTCTTTATCGCAATGCCGGATTCGTCGTTCGACACGGATGACATTACGTGTGAGTAATCCCCTTACGATGCCTGTCTTAATTGTGGATATTACGATTTTTTTCTCTTCGTCGTTGTTTCACGATACATCCGCTGAAATGGCACGAATTCCCGCTTAATCTAGGCTCTTTGTCGTATTTGCATAATCCGTAAACGAATCCTTACGTATGTACTCTTCATTTGAGTACTCTGCAGTTTCGAAAATTATTTAGGAAAAAATTTTAAAAATAATTCAAATGTACGTTCTTAATAATAAAAACGGTATGTCTTCCACATGTCACAAAACGAATGTACAATAAAGCGTAAGCTTTTCACATTTCGGGATCAAGGCTGAAAGTATCAAAATATCCTTGGAGTTGTTGTGTGATTTCATTGTTGTATAAACCTGAAGGTAAAATGGCTATTAATTATCGCGCTCAAAGGCCAAAGGAATATATTTTCAAGGCTTCAGAGATTCATGCAAATATGTCACGGGCCGGAACTCGTACTTGAATGATCTTTATGTCATTATAGCCGACGCAAAGTACAGGCGGAGTAGCTTATTCCTAGTTGTACCGCATATCTCTTTCTATTGTTGTTCTCATTACGCTCTACGTTTTCCTCTCGTGGAGGAAGCCGAGTTCGATCGGAGATTCTCTCGCTGCCGAGGAATTTCCGTTCGCCCGTTGCGAATATCACGCGACCTCGTCACGATACTTCTTATTTCCGCATGCGATTTGCGTCAGTGGAATAATGTAGAATGTTGTTACATTATGGATTCTTAACATTAACTTTATCCGGCTTCTAATCGCCGTTTTATTACTCGCTTATTACTTGGAGCACGGTACTTTATAGACGTGCTTGGGCATGAATTTTCATAGGTATGAAACTGCATACGCCAGCTTTAATGTCTCATTTGTTTACTGAAATAGCTTACTCGACATTATTTGCACTCTTCACTTGCATCATTGCCTTTGTATATACGATATGATCTGCGCAAAGAGGATCGATCTTTTTCTTTTATTTTTGAATTGGAAATATTGCACGTAACCTACTGAGATTTTCAAAGTTAGAGCATTATGTGCCTTTATTTAAAAGTATAAATATATTCTAATAATTATACTTATCCGCCTCATAACGCCGCTATATGATTATTACTGATAATAAGATACGAGAAAACTCTCAGAGCAGAGTCTACAACAGAGATATCGAAAGTTTAATCTTGCTTGACAAAAAGCAGCGATTAATTTTTATAAATTTCCTGATGTCTATTAATACATCGAGAATAACCGTAGATTTACATGAAATTAATAAAATATTTATAGACACTTGTTATAGGTATGTCACTGATTAATAATTTCCCCAAAACTTTATGTCGCATTTGAGTTAGCCACCAATATTTATTTTCGATTCTGCAAAGAATCACAATAAAAAAAAGAACAAATATAGATAGTGCACTGTAGCATGCGCGCCTATACATATAAGGTCTTACATTCCCTCAAATGTTTCATCGACACTTGTTTTATCTCTTCTTTATACTTCTCTCACATTTCCTCGTGTTCAGCGAAATTTCTGTTTCTTCCGGGGTTGTCTAACTGATATTTATTTGCAGATGTCCAAGCCGAAAAGCAGGAGATATCTAATCAACGAGAGAACAATAATTCTGTATACGCCGCTGAGAAATCGCCGGATAAACGAACGACGAACGGTGGGGTCGAGGTGAACAATGCGAGCGTCGTAAATTCGCCGGATCTCAGCCCGGTAAAGAATATACGAAACGGAGAAGCGGAGGAAGCGGAAGTTAGAAAAACGAAGGTAAGTTTCTCATTTAACAGCCAGTTATTGCCGTATTGTTTCAACGGCAAATTTTCCGTGGGAACTGCAACAAAGAGTTATTTTTCTGTCCAGAGATGGCCAACTGATAAAGCTTATTACATAGCCAAAGAGCTCCTCATGACAGAACGAACTTACAAGAAGGACTTGGATGTTATTAATGTGGTAAGTGAAACTGCGCTTTGTTTAAGACCTAGGACACGTCAGTTGAAACAAACCCAATTTAGAAGAAGATGATAGATTCAGAGAAAGAGAACTCGCAATTTTTTAATTGTGACTTACATTTATGTGTAGTGGTTCCGCGAGGAAGTTTCTAGGGAAACGGCATTAGAAGGGGAGTCGGTAGTCTCTCTAATCGAGCTACTCGCCGATGTGCATGGACCCTGCCTCCAAGAAATGGAGACACGGCTGGCACGTTGGGAGAGCAACGCTCGTCACAATATCGGTGACTTTTTGTACAACGCGCTTTTGAACGTCCTGCCTCTCTACGACCAATACCTGGAGAACCTAATCCCGGTGTTGGAAAAAATGGAATACTCCATGCGAACATCGCGACGCTTCGACCAACTCTGCCGTGATTTCGAGTCGCAGAAGCACTGCTACCTACCATTAACTTCATTCCTTTTGAAACCTCTACAACGATTACTGCATTATAACAATATTATCGACAGTAAGTGATCTGATATTGATTATCAAATTTATAACATATGTACACGATAGATAATCTTAATTTCTTAAAATGGCGGTGTTTTAGGATTGTTGGATCATTATCCAAAGGATCACACCGATTTCGAGGATTGTTTGGCAGCGAGGGACAGACTCGGCGAGACGTTGCTTGAAGGACTCACAATTATAAATCAAGCGGTGAGAAAATGATTGAAATTATTGTTTAATACAAGAACTTAATAATTAAAGAATGAACGATAAGAATTTAATCTTAATTATGGGAGAATATTGTTTTTTTTCACTAATTTATAGTCAAATCGATAATGTTGATTTTAATTTTTTAAAATTTGCCGTGCACTGTTGTAGGAAAACTTAGTGCAGTTATGCGAAATGCAAAGAGACATTACTGGCTTTGATAATCTAGTACAAGAAGGCCGAAGGTTTATTAGACAAGGATGTCTGCAAAAGTATAGCCGTAAAGGTTTCCAACAACGAATGTTCTTCTTGGTAAGTCTCCTGCATATTCCTTATTGGTTAGTGCAGCGGCAACTAAATTAATATCACATTTATTTTCACAGTTCTCAGATGTGTTACTGTATACATTCCGTACGCAACAACCAACGCAATGTTTCCGTGTGCATGGCCAACTACCATTAAAAGGAATGAAGATTCAAGACGCGGATAATAAGACTGGAACGGATTTTGCATTTATTATTGACGGACAAGGAAATCAGTAAGTATCAAACGCTTTAAATTACATTGTACAGCTAAGGAGGTAGTAATAAAGTGTAAAAATATACTAGAAGATACTAAATGGTCGTTAAAAGGCCGTATCGTTATTGAGAAGTCAACTAGCTCAACTAATTTTATTGAAGCACACGTGCTATCAATGACCTCTGGTCAGTACGATTGTGACTTCAACTTGGAACAATATGAACTGGTCGTGTTAAAATAAAGATATTTTAAGAGAAAGAAATTATATTGAAATAAAAAAAATATTTTTTAGTGTTATATTATTAAAAAGTTACAAATGTAAAGCAAAAGAAGATATGAAATTTAAATAATTTTATTTTTGTAGATCATTGACAGTTGCAGCAAGCAACGAAGAAGAAAAAGAGAGGTGGATAGAAGATTTGAACATGGCTATAATACAGATCGATGCGTCGGATGCGAAAATGCCGTATTTAAGTTTAAAGTCTTGTAGTAAGTAACTATTAAGCAATACAAAGTCAAAATACTATAGCAAATGAAAGAAAATTTCTTCTAAGCTTTTTCCTTTATACAAAAGTTCTAGGATCAGCCGACGAAGTGGGAGATGGTGTAGGATTAGAAGTAGATCGAACTAGTTGCGGAGGTGCAAAGGCCTCACAACGTAGCAATACTACAGTTCACGTTTGTTGGCATCGTAATACAAGTATTAGTTACAGCGATCAACTACGAGCGTTTCAGGTATATAACAATTTCGAGTAATATTTGTGAATCACTGATATCTTGATTGTTATGCGATATACTTGGACACATAAAAATTGATTAACGATGTGTTATATATACTGTTTCAGAACCAGCTTAGTGGATTTCTTCTACGGAAATTCAAAAATAGCAATGGTTGGCAAAAGCTTTGGGTCGTATTTACTAACTTCTGTTTATTCTTCTACAAGTCTCATCAAGACGACTTCCCATTGGCTAGTTTACCATTACTAGGATATGCTGTTTCTACACCATCAGAAAAAGATGGGATCAACAAGGACTTTGTATTCAAGTTACAATTCAAAAACCATGTATATTTCTTTCGAGCGGAAAGCGATTATACTTTTGGAAGGTAAATCTGCAGAATGTCATTGTAATTTTAAAGAACTAAGATTTATGAAAAATGCAATGATAAATTTATATCTTTAGGTGGATTGAAGTCATTCGAAGTGCAACTCAACAGAATCATGTGCCCACTAGCATGAATGGAAAAGAAGAGTATTGAAATTTTAAATCTACATGCACAATTATTGAAATCATTGTTAGGAAGAAATAGTTGTTAAGATTATGGAATCATGCTACAAAGTATGATTTTAAAATGATATCTAATGAGAAAGTCTAAATCTTTGGCCTTATATATGAAATCAAAAGAGAGTTATAATTGTATCTTGGATATTATATCTAATAAAAATTGATTATATACAGTTCTCTGGAAAAATAATTTATTTTTAATTATACATTTTTTATTTTTAAGCTATTATTCTACTATTCTGCTAGTAATATATTGCAAGCATTTACTTAAAACTGAAATATTTAATCGTAAATTTGAATACTCTGAAGTGTGTGTTTCAGATTTAAGTCATTCTTCCAGAGAACTTCACAATTTTGAAGACAAAAATCGTAATGCAAATTACATGTAAAAATATGACCATAAAGATAATACAGAAAATTATTTAGAGACGAAAATATAAAAAGAGATTTTATATACAAGTTGCAGAACTTTTTGATATGTGATTTATGCTTTTAATATGAACTTAAAAAATGGCATTAAAATATATATGAACGACGAGTGACAAGAATCTCGATATTATGTCACAAATTTATGGAGAATGTTATTCATAAAAAGAGAAAAAGATAGAATTATATACATATATTAAAATATGTACATATGATATTTACACATATATTGTATTCGCGTTTAGACATTTTTTAATAAAATTTTTTTATATCTATGTTCTTTATTGAACGATAGTCGCGCGGATGAGTCACAATCGATCATAGCAATACAATATTAAGTAATATATTTTAGATATTTCTTTTTAAGGACAAAGATTTTTTTCATATAACTCACTAAATATGATTGATTTTTACTGCGCGATTATCATCCAGTGTAAAACAGATATATTAGAATTGCATCTAGATATATTTACATTAATAGTATGTTTTTGAGATACATTCTATTGTAATGTAAGCGGAACTCGATGACAGTCACAAGAAATTATATATATTAGTATTAATATCGGACCAATTTTATAATCAAATCTTTTTATAATGATAATTGTTTTCAAATAAGACAATAATTTTGTTAATGTTTTTCCCTTTTATGCGACCTAATTTGTATTAACAAAATGCATAAAATAGGGGAATGTTTATGTTATAAGTAGTTCTAAAAAAATGCTTATGATTTTACCAGTGTTAGTAAATGGTGCCATCGCGCTTATTAGAACCAATCTACGATGTAGCGTCTGCAAAGAGACTGGAAGAAATTCTTTTATAAGATTGCAATATATATATATATATATATATATATATATATATATTGCAATATATATGCGCTATATAATAATATATTTTTACTATTTCTATGTTGCGCAGCTATTTAACTGATAGAATTTATAATCTCTAAGCTATACCTCTGTTTAAATGAATCAAAGAGATGAATAATCATTAAGTTATCTTAGTTAGTTAAGCTTGCTTGATTATATATTTGGACTATATAAAAGCCTAAAAAAGATATCGTGAAAATGTATTGATTTACTCTTTATTAGTCAGAAGACATTTAAAAAGACGTCTTTCGAATTTTTGTGTTGTTTGAGAAGGTTGTTTGTTGTATAATTTAGATTATAGTAATATAATATATAACATCAAAAGAGAGAGAGAAAGAAAGAAGAGAACTAGTTGTACATATTGCCTGGCTGATAATTCGTAAGTAAAATGAAAGCTTAACTAACGCTTTATGAAGACATATCTGCGTAGAAATTTGTTTAAAGTAAATCACAGACTGGTCCCTAAACATTAACTTTACCTCGTTAAACATCTGGTGTACGATGCTTTCTGAGTGTTCAACAATCTAATAGATACATATTCACAAATAAAATAAAAATAAACTCAAGTATTAGCATATTAAACATAGATATTTGCATCATTTTAAGCACAAAGAGTGCAGCTTCAGAAGGACAGTCTTATAGTGTATCTACAATGATAAGAAGTTGCGATATTGTAACGTTTAGGTACAATAATGAGGTCAAAAGTAGAAAAGACTGGAATACATTCTAATCAGATTAAAGTGCATTAGACAATTCGTATGAGAATCTAAGTATTAATCTAATCTCTTATATATGAGTAGCGTTTGCCATAACATTTATCCTAGCAGATTTCCTCAAAGCAATTTTTTAATCCTGAATTACTTATTGGTTCAATTGGTTCAATTTATCCGTCAATCCCGGTATTAAAATAACTCATCTATTTCAGCTATACACTTACATATCGTATATTTCGAATATATCTTCTTTAAATTATTTCTTGCAACTAAGATAAACAAGCGAATGTAACAAGTGAATGTCATAATTATGTATTATTATTATCATGTTTTACTGCAATAAACATATATCAGTGCGATTGTGCCTATATTTTTTTCTTACTAATAATAGCTATTTTCTAGGAGACATTAGAGAGATAGAAATTACGGAGCTACTAATACAAATCGACTGGTTTTTAAATACATGATTCTTGTGGAATATATAGGGTGAGTCACTTAAGACCGGTCACCTGAATAACTTCTACAGTTTTGGAGATAGAAAGAAATGCTTGAAGTAAAAGTTGTGTGGTATCGAGGGGGCCATCTTAGAAGATTTGAATGTGACCTTTGCTTTTTTAAATGGAATCGTATGATTTTTTAAATATAATATAATTTTTCTAGTTATTTGCTATATAAAAGTATTAAGGTAAAGTTATAAAAAAATCAATAGTTTACGAGATATTTGATATTTCATTTTGACATATATTTTGACATGAAATATAAAATATCTCGTAAACTATTCATTTTTTGATAACTGTACCTTAATACCTACTTTTATGCGTAGAATAGTAGGATGAATCAATTGATGTGAGAACACATGGTTGCTTTTCTAAAAAGTATGTAACTGCACATTACAAATTGCATAATTTTTTGTGAAATGCAACTATGTGTTTTCTTCAAATCAACTGACTCATCCTACTATTATACGCATAATAGTATTAAGGTACAGTTATCAAAAAACAAACAGTTTACAAGATATTTTATATTTCATGTCAAAATATGCCAGAATAAAATATCAAATATCTCGTAAACTATTTATTTTTTGATAGCTTTACTTTAATACTTTTATATAGCAAATAACTAGAGAAGAGAAGTATATTATATAAAGAAAATCATATAATTCCATTTAAAAAAACAAAGGTCACCTTCAAATCTCTTAAGCATCTCTACCTGGAAAAAAATGTTCACCTTTGCATGATGTCCCCCTCGATACCACACAACTTTTACTTCAAGCATTTCTTCCTATCTCCAAAATTGTAAAAGTTATTCGAGTTGCCGGTCTTAAGTGTGACTCACCCTGTATGTATGTATCACAGCGTCACAGAATCTTTCGATCGAACCGATTCATTTTCTTTGGACCTATGGCGTATTTCGCATATCATAGACAAAGCAAAATTTACAAAGGAATATTTGCACGTGCTAAATACTTTTTATACTTATACACGGAGAAAAAAAATTTGTTGAAAAACTAAAATATTTAGTCCGATACGTTTCACTAAAACATTAGTTGGTTTAACTGAACATTAGTTGAATAAAAAAATGACACCTCGATCGACATCGAATCGACGTCGATTCAATGTCAAAAATAATATTTCGACATAGAATCGACGTCGATTGGACGTCGATCGAGGTGTCATTTCTCACTGGGTAGTTCATTCATGTCAACCATCAAAATTTTTAAATCAAGAATTAGTTAATTCAACTAATGTTCAGTGTTAAACTAACTAATGTTTTAGTTGAACATATCGGACTAAATATTTTAATTTTTCAACAAATTTTTTCTCAGTGTATAATGCTTTAGATTGCGCTCTGTGCTTCCACGTTGACAAATCATTAAGATGAAACGCAAGTCAATAATTACTTTCGACATGCCACAGCAGAATTTGGCTTGCGATGTTTTTCTTCGTCTAGAACGGATGAAATAAAAAAACTTATTGTTAGTCTAAAACGGTTTTTGCAGCGTTGGTTCCATGTTACGTAATTACGTCCGACTGATTATTCGGCAGATATCAGACTCGTATACGATGGCCCGAACGAATCCCGTGAGCGATTTGGAATTAATAATCTTTCAAAGATATCTTAATTTAAATTTAGAAAAAAAATGAACAATGCAATTTTTTCAATTAATTTAGTTCAATTAAATAGATAAATGAACTTCTTCAAGTAATTTTATATAAGTAAATTTTATAAAAATAGAATGCTGAAAATATTAGAAGGTGCGAATAATAAATAGTAATCTTTCTCGAATTTGCCAAGAAAAAGGTAATAAATAAACATGATCACGAAAGGATATCCGGTGGTTCTGGGACATCCCGTGTATTAAAATTGAAGATTAATCTCCCGGGAAATAACGTCTCTTCGCGAGAGACGGTCTTTCCGCGCGGACGGCATTTGCAGTGAGGTAAGGAAAATAAAAAAAATCGTAATGATCCCGCTAATGTAGCCGTGTGTTTATCTTTACAAGTAGCTTTACAATCAAAAATACGCGGCGGCGTCGCGTCAGTCGTAAATAGCGCGTATGCGTCAAACGTGACAAAATAGCCGCTCATAATTTATGCTAAAACGTTTCTGGTTCGCTTCACGAGTTCGTAATGAATTTAATGAGTTTTGGTATCGTAAGTACGCTTGTTTTTATGATTACTATCTCATGGCGAATGTGGAGGATCGCCGAGCGGCTTTAATAAGCCGTTCGCGTGCTCATGAATAATTATTGAAATTTGATGCGTGGGATAGAGGCCGAAACGCGTAGTATAATCGCGAAAAGAAGGTCGTTTGTCTCATTCAAGAAACAAACCAACAGATGTCTTTCCTCGTTCCGTTATCGAGAAAATCAATTTTTCAAAAAATTATATAATAGCATCTTTTACTTTTGTTTCCAAGTTCTTAATTAAGCAGTTAATTAAGTGATTATATTTTACCGATATATACACATTTCCATTAATTTTCACGACTGCAGTGGAATTGCTTTTAAAATAATTTGATGTGCGACGGAAGAACACCTAAGCAGCACAAAATATTGGGCCAATGTTATATCTCCAGCGGGCAACAGTTGGCCACTATTAATTGCTACTCGGGCATGTTTTATGATCATGAAGATAAAGTTAGACGTTTATAATTAGCAAAAAAAAACTTCTTGCATTTGTAAAAGCAAGTTTGCAAGCAGCGTATATTCTTCAGGATGCTCAGAATCGAGTCGATAAGAAAAACCTGTATCTAATGATGCAATAGCAAACGCGGATAACTCTTTTCCATCCATTCGCACAGTTAGGATTAAAAAAGGGCATACAAATCACTTGCTTTATTTTTTCTTTCACGTTTCTCGACGTTCCGAGGATTAATTATACAGCGTTAGACATAAATAATTCGAGATATACTATCCGTAATTATCCGCGATAACACAAAAAAAGTACGGAGAACCCAATGTAGTTACCATAATCCACGATTATCGTTCATAATAGCCGATTTATATTTTTTTATTCGTTTTTGTTGCGTGCGCAAATACGTTCGAATTGATTTCCTTGCCGGAAATCGAATAACTGGGAGTTGGTATCTATTACAGATCTTAAGAAAAAGATAGGTGGAATTTCCACGATTACATATTCTCCAGAACATCGAAGGTGGTAAACGATATCCGATAGTTGCCGCGATATCAGCGAAGGCAATCATTTGTGATCGACATGAGAAATCGACATCCGATACCTATTATTTTGTCGCTGCATATAACAACGTTGGAAAGAAGTTTTATATTAGCACTGAATTCAACATCATTTTTAATCTTTCAATATTTGACGGATAATTGTCTCGTATTGTACTTTTATTGTTTTGCTTAATTGTCTTATATTGTTTCCTTTAATATTCGTTCTCTAAATTTACAAAGATACTTAAAAATATCCTTCTAAGATTATATTTAAGGAATATATTTAAGAATATATTTAAGGAACTTTATTTACATTTAAGATCTAGCTTATATATAAACATATTTATTTTTTATTTTGTAAAAGTTCACTTGTGAATTTTTATTACAGAAATTTAATTTATTAGTTTAAACAAAAAAGGAATCGGTAAATTTAAAAAGAAAAACTCAAATCATTTTATACTTGTAAATATTACTTTGTAAATATTGTCTACATTGGAAAAAGTTTTAACATTACTTTATTAATGTCTAAAGATTAATATTCGTTAAGATGTAAATTAATAAAGCACACAATATAATGGACATATAGTGGATGAACGATAGTCAAAAGATGTTAAAATCGAATTCTTGGCAAAAAGACACACGAGATTTAGCAGTAAATCCACGATTTCATAATCCATTAATCATTAATATATTGCGTATTATACGCGGCATAAATAAAGTTTCTCAAACATTGATTATATATGCCCAATGATATCGGAGAATAAAAGAAATTTATAGTTTCAAGATAATTATTTATCTGTACTTAATTGAACTTCGATCTGAGAAAAACAACATAGTGGCCTATACATTTATAAACTGTAAATTCGTTACTCTAAAACATGAGGTTTCTGTTGATTAAATATATTATTTTTGTACAAGAAGTAGTCAAAGTTAGTAGTAGTCACGCTATTGTTTTCCACATTTGGACAGCGAGATAAAGGATTTATGATTATGCATTTTTTTTAAGAATCATATACACAAAGCGTTCAGATCAATATTTAAAGGTTAAGGGGTTATGCTCAGTCAGAAATTTTAAAATTATCGATTTTCGGACTTTCACATTTTAAAGGCAGCAACTGCAACAGAAAATTAACTGTATGGGCCTGGAATAGATGACTCTGTGTAAATTTAAAAAAAAATTTTATTTAGGTGTAAACTGCACTTGAAACTTTAAACGCGTTTTTTTTTCAAAACCACATTTTCAAAGTCTGTGACCAAAATATCTCGAAAACCGCTGTACCAATTTACTTCAACTTTTGCAGACTTCTTTTAGACATAAAAATCTAGTCCTTGAACGAAGGATTTTTTTTCAATGCGTAGTTTTTATTTGATGGGCAAAAAATGAGCGGTTTTTTTTACGAAAATCGATAATTTTACTTTAAGCAACCGCCATTTTGTCGTAGATTAATTTTTTGTAACGGGAAAGCGTTAAAAAGACTAGATAAACTAATATATTAACCAAATTTTTTCGAATTTTTAATTTTAAATAACCCAGTTCCGAACAGCAATGGTCACCGCAAAACACCTTTGGAAAAAAAGGCTTTCCGGACATTGGCTGTAACTTTGTTACAAATTAATATTTTTGCATCAAAATTTTACTGAAACTGTGTGAAATGATACTTTTTTGAATACAGATACTTTTGTAAAAAAAAATATGCATAAGGTTTTTTATTAAAAAATTCCCAAAAGTTCGTTTTTTTTGGCCTCCTGACTGGGCATAATTCCTTAAGTAGAAGTTATCGTAGATAACTTCTTTTAATATTTCGTCGATTCTTTTGTGTTATAAGTGAATGACGACAATCAAACGAACGCTCGTGAGATTAGTTTATTAAATAAATATCTGTTCTCGCATGTCATTCACTCCACGCTAAGTATGCATGCCAATAAATCATTGCGTCAAAGAAATATCAAAAAGTGACTCCGATGACGGCAACCATGAACTATCTCGCTTGACTATTTTGATCATACGCATCACTTTAATCTTTTAAGCTGATTAGAAGATTCGTTGTATTTCCCCGTTTTATTAAATTGCGATAATGTCAAAATGTAAAAACATAATGCGCGCAAAATTCTCAGAAAATAATCTAAAAAACAAAAGGCTATTCTGGTAAAATATCGTATATCTATAATTTGAAATTAATTAATGGACACTTTACACTGTGCAAATCAAATGATTACTAATGCTACTTTATAAAAGTTCAGATAAGGACAAATCGATCCCGAGAAATCTGCGGTTCCAGTAGAATCCGATAATCCTGTTAGCATAAATAACAGAAGTATTTTACCTATCTATCGTGAATGTAGAAAGAGAATGCGCTTTATATTTTATATTTTTCCTATAATTCAATTTACGCATATATTTCATGGAACTACATATGTACACATATGTGGTATCGTGTGTGTTCATTTGAGATCTAAATAAACCGCAATCCGCCTTATAATACACATCGATTGGCAATCAAGTAAGGATACGTTAAGAATGCAAATTAATAATTTTTCAGAAATTACGTTTTGTTCTTACCTTGAAACTTACGGAGAAAAATAGGAATTATAATTTTTATGATATTGACTTATGGATATTTTATGCTAGAATTTATTATGGATATCATCTATTTTACATACATACATTTTACATATACTTTATTCTAGAGCTACATAACATGCAATAAATATCATGTATACAATCGTTTCCTCTATCGTATCTTTAAGTCCTAAATTACGGTGATTAGCCATTTGTTATGTTTTGATATGAACACGATCTTTAGTAGAATTTGATTTTAATATTTGCTATAATATAAATTGTCATATAATGATATCGTGTTCCTCCGTTAGATAATGGGTTACTAATGGATACTAATTTAGACATTAATAATGTTAAAATCTTTGTCTATTAAAGATAAGTACTATTTAGAAATATTAAGTTTTAATATTGAGTTTTCTTTTTAATTTTACCAAATAATTTTCCCTTAAACTAATGAATTGAATATCCATAATAAATAATAAAACAACTGTTACAAAATAGAAAATAAATATACTTAACTCTCTCTAGATTTTGAATACAAATAAAGATTTTTTTAAATAGATTCTTAAAAATAGATGTTTTATACCTTCTAATATTTATACTTCTGCATTAGCACGTTTAAAATACATAATTATTCGTTTTAATATTTGTCAAATATTAAGGAACATTAAAATATTAAAAACGATACCGAATTCTGTTAATGTTTCTAACTTTTCTTTTGAAAGATTATACATTTGTTTCCTAACACAGTAATTTATGAAAATTGGAAAATCACGATTATTATTGACAAAGTGGATATATCTCTTATTACGTATCATAAAATTAACGATCAGTACAGGTGATAAATTTGTAAAATGACATTGAGATTCATCGAGATAAATCTGCTGGAGGCTGTAAACGACCTTCGTAAATATTTTGCATTATCGGCTTAGATATATCATATCCAGTGGCTATTTGAACCGGTAATCATTAAACCATTGACAATGTCAATGACCAAATATACATTTCACGCATATTTAACATCGTATTTACAGCAATAGTAAATCGTGATCAATAAATTGTTAGCAAATTAGCAAATTAAATAGAAGAAAGTGTCTTTGTTGTACGTCTCTCTTATTACTAGCTGTAGACATTGTGATTAAATCTCTTATTCTGATGTATTACTTAAACTTCTAGAAGCTCGTTCACTTGAATCGTATAATAAATACATTTGCACTTTAAATAGCCAAGCGAAAACTTCCTCTATTTTCCATATTTCCCTGAAAAAATAGACGTAATCTGTGCGATACAAATTATTGTTTTAGCATTAATTATTCTCAAGAGGATTTTTATATTTAAATACACTTGGCGTCTTCTTTTTTATAAAATTCTGAATTCATTTGATCGATTTATTTTTAGAATTATTCATTGCGTTCGTCTTATTGTTAAAATACTTTTTGAAGACAAATTTTGTTTACATTATGTTTTGTAACAGTATAGAGGTGTCAATTCATCGACGTTGACCGAAAGATAAACAAAAGCAAGAAGACACGATGACAGGTCCGGGTGGAATGTGGATTCCCAATCAGGATAATACGCGTCTATTGTCGATTACCTTAGCCTTGACCACGCATCCGACGTATTTTTTGCTCCCATTGCTCCTCAATCCTATCTGCGTCCAATGAAGCAGCTGGTGTTTTAGGAAGGAATGTGCGGTGGAGTGGGAGGCAAGATATAAAGACTCGGCGGCGGATCGGGATAGACACCAGATATCGTCATGTGGCAGTATCGGACGATCGGCCTTTTGGCCTTATTACTTGCAGCATGTGTCCAAGCACGAGGTAAATTACTTTCGTCTTGTAACATTAACTTGTCATCATCATTAACATCTTCATACCTGATACTAATTGTAAAATATATTTCGCTTCCGTTATCATCTTTATTGTTTGAATAAGGAACAGTATACTTGCTACTAACAATAAGAAGACACTCTCTTATCAGAAATATATAAAAGAAAGCTTGAATATTTTTGGGTATATTTTGGGTGTTTATTACATATTTTCTTATTCTAATATAATATAAACTTAACCCTTTAAGGCCCAGGCATCGATTCTATTTGAGTAAAATTTACGATCAACAATCACAATAGTGACTTGTTTAGCAAGAACACCATTGTTTTACGAATTGAGATAGAGAATCTAGCTTCATATAAAACGGATCAAGAGTATTATATCGACAGAAACACTACTTTATCAATACAAAACATTTGGGAAAAGCTCAAAGTGAATGTACATAATTATGTACACTGGGCCTTAAAGGGTTAATATATGTACATACATATATTACATGCATGAGATATAATCTTATTTAATATCTTATTTTACATAATAAGCAAGAGAGAAAAGCTTTGAACAAAATCACGAAATGATAAAATATCATGATGTATACATTATTTTTATTTAAAATTGATTATAGTCCATGAGATATAATGCGCAAACTATCAGTTTTATGTTTCCAAGATTTTGCTATTAGTGAGACGGCGATAATCTCCTCATGACGTAACACTCATAAATATGTGTAAATGTGTAATGCGCGTCTTCCTTTCTACAACATAAGCTTTGCAATTGCTTTTCGAAGAAAGCGTATATAAAAATACGAAGCAGTTTTAGATTTTTTCTTTACTGAGAAATCGATAACAAATTTTTGCTATGAATACAAAAATTTATTATAGTCACATATAGATAATTGATGTTTGTAGATACTTGAACTCTGATCCAAGATAATCAAATCATTTCGCTTAAGTGCACTTTAATTTCTTATAAGTATTAAACAGTTATACATTGTTGCTCTACAATACAGAAAGATTTATAAAAAAATAAGAATGTTTTACATCAAATATAATTAATTCTGTATAAGGATTTGTGATTTATTTAAAGTGTTTTCGGTGATCTTGCTTTAAGTTAAGTTTGGTGATACGAAAACAATCTTCTCAATTTACAGAAGACGAATTGCGTTCGAAGCGTTATAGCGGAGGAGGATTTAGCTCCAGCAGCGCTAGCAGTTCAGCCAGTGCAAGCTCGTTTGGCGGTGCCGGCGGTGGTAGTTTCTCCAAAACCAATTCTCAGGCTATCGGCAGTGCTTCGGCAGATGCACAGTCCGCAGCTCTGACAAATGCCGGTGCCGGTGGATATGGAGGTGGAGGTCATGGCGGTTTTGGAGGCGATGGCAGTGGTGGACTCGGAGGTGGCGGTGGTCACGGCGGACTCGGGGGTGGACACGGTGGACTCGGAGGTGGCGGTGGACTCGGGGGTGGTCACGGCGGACTCGGGGGTGGCGGTGGACACGGTGGACTTGGAGGTGGCAGTGGTCACGGTGGCTTCGGCGGTGGTAGCGGTGGCCTAGGGGGTGGTCTCGGAGGCGGTGGCGGTGGCCATGGCGGTTTCGGAGGCGGTAGCGGCAGTGGACACGGTGGCGGTAGCCACGGCGGACTCGGAGGGGGTGGTGGTCATGGTGGACTTGGAGGTGGCGGTAGTCATGGTGGATATGGAAACGGCGGTGGATTCGGAGGTGGTGGACACGGTGGTGGCGGCGGATACGGAGGGGGCGGACACGGAGGTGGCGGTGGATACGGAGACCGTAAATTCGGTAATTAACTCTTTATTTTTATCAATTTTAAACAACTTAACCAAGGATAATTTGTTTTCTTATTATATTCTTCCATACATTTAATTCACATCCAAAAACTATATACCAGAGGTGGCCAAACTTAAAAGCACCAAGGTCTACTTTCAGCTTCCTTACCCCATCGCGATTTATTATTCCCTGTCGCAGCGATCTAGGTTTACACAGGGTCCGCCAACAAAAAGTTTTCACCCCGTTTATTTTGTAACCAATTGATTTTTGTCAAAAATACCGATACACGTCAATATTGTTTTCAAGGGAGCTGTATGATTATGATAAATGTAACCATATTACTTTATTCCCTTAATTGGGGTAGCTACCCCCTAAAAAATTTTAAATAGCTATAAGGGTCAAATAATTATCATTTCAAAGATAATTCTGATTCTCTTCACAGCGGTGTCTATTGAACAAAGGCTTTATAATTGTATGGAGGTTAATGGAGAGCATTTTGAACATTTAATAAAATAAATCTTTCTCTAAAATGTAAATTTTCAATTTTTTGTACCCAAAATTTCCAAATGCAATTTTTCGAAAAATATTCACTCAAATTAAAACAAATAGACACCGAAGAGAATAGACAGTGAATATACCATACCAATATTTTATCTAGAATTAATATTTCGTAAATTTTTTCAGGACTCGGAGGCTATCCTGCTGGTAAGTTCAAAATAAAAGAATTAGCATTTTATATATAAAAATTTTATGTGTAGAGAGTGTAAACATGTGTATATGTAATAATAAGTGTAGAAGTTAGTACTTAATAATAATCTAAACTTATATTTAAGCTTTGCTTTTTTTATTCTAATAGAATTTAGTACAGTAGCACATTTTAAAAAAATATTACGCTGAAAAATTTATGTAGCCTAAAAATAACATAGAAACAAATATATCAGTTAGATAGTCATGTGTAATCAATTAGAATGTACTAATCCTTTTTATAGAATATAAATATGCAAATGCTAAATAGGAAGACGATTTCAAAGAATTATATAGTTAGCTTAAAACAAATGCTTTTATTTTTAGTTTTTGCTATAATAACAAGAATAACTTCTAGTAGAAACATTTTAATATTTAAAGTTTTTATACATTGTATGCATTTTTACATATAGATATTCACGGTGGTGGTGGTGGAGACGGAGTTGGTAAAATTAGTGGAGGTTTGGGAGGTGGTTATGGTGGAGGTGGGTCTGGCGCCGGCGGCTACGGTGGAAGTAGCGCCGGTGCTGGCAGTTATGGCGGAAGTGGCCCCGGAGGTCACGGTAGTGGCGGTGTACCCGGAGGATACGGTGGTGGTAGTTCTGGTGGTGGTTATGGTGGGGCTGGCTCTAATGCAGGCGGTTACGGCGGAGGTGGTGCCGGCGGAGGTGGTGCCGGCGGAGGTTACGGTGGAGGTGGCCATGGTGGTTACGGTGGTGCCAGCGGAACGGGTGGCGGTTTTGGAGGTAGTAAGTGAACATTAGAAAATGTATATAACTATTTATACTATATTAGAATTTATTTAATCGAGATACTAAATATCTTTTTCAAATAAGGAAACCAAAAGAGTCAAATTATGAGCAAAACAAAGATGTCAAATATTATTCAATTTTATTAATTTGTAATATCTTTTTCTTAAATTTTATATTTTTACATATTTTTGTTATTTTAATAGCTTCTTCAATAATTCTGAAAACATGAATTATATTTTTTTCGCTTATTTTTTTTTAGTTTTGAGACAATTCTATATATATTTTGGTAACATAGATGGTACACAGTGAGAAATGACACCTCAATCGACGTCTAATCGACGTCGATTCTATGTCGAAATATTGTTTGCGACATAAGGTGGTACTCTTGAAAAAGATATATTGAAAGATTGAGCTAATGCTGATGCTGATGGATTAGGTGGAGGATTTGGCGGAGGTGGTCCTGGTGGACTTGGCGGTGGACATGGAGGGGCCTTAGGTGGACATGGAGGAGGTTTAAGCGGTGGATACGGAGGCGGTGGACACAGTGGAGGTGGAGGTCTAGGTGTTTTGAATAAAAATTTAATGGCAATTTGATGATGTTAATCAGTAAAGATGGATTTGATCATGTTGTATTTCATGTTCTAGGTGGATGTACTAGTGGAGGATGCGGTGGTGGTAGTGGTAGTGCTAATGCCCAGGCTAGTGCAAGCGCAAATGCCGGTGCTGGAGCTGGCGGATATGGAGGTCACGGTGGTCAGAGTGGTCACGGACCGGGAGTAGAGTATGTATTGCCGACTAAACAAGTATATATATTATAAAATTTTAAAAATAATTCAATTATTTACAATCTCACTTGCCTATAGATTGAAAACGATTTATATTGATACCTCAATTTTTTCGTAAAAAGAAACTGAAAAAAATTTCAATTTACAATTTTGCGTCGAATATTGCAAGAAAAATAAATATGCTAATTCAGCAATCGTGTAATGACATCAGAATTTTGTATGCGGTGAATCAAGCCACGTACAGTTTTCCCAACAGATAGTAGATTTCAAGGTGAACAAGTTTCTCGCTTGTAAGGTCGAATGTTTCCGTAACTCGCGTTCGTCATACAATCAATAATATGTAAACTACAGCTAATTATGGAAATCGGCAAGACGTGGTAATTTATTGAATAAATATGCCTTGATGAAACATAAGTCGACAAAAATTTTGCCCAAATAACGAATGTTAGTCGCTGTTTTTTAAGCATTTTATATGTCTTGCACAGAGTTTTCAATATTAAAAAGGTTACTTTGATGATTAAAAAAATTATATTACTTTCTTATTTCTATAAAACTCTAATATTATTATAATTATATTAGAAAGTGAAAAGAGTGTTAAAAAGAAGAAACATGCCATTATTCCAAAATTTAGAAATTATTTATTATATGAAATCTTTCAAATCAATATTGAAATTTTGATAATAGATGAACTCTTTGATAATCGTTCGATTTTGTTTGCAGTCTATTCTCTCGCATCGGTGACACCGATGAAGGTCCCGTCAGCCAGAGCGGTACCGTCGACAATGCCAAAGGAGTTTACAGCAGCAGCGCATCGAACATAGATGGTACTGGTAAAGGTACTTACTCCGTTAAAGCCGGTAAAATTCCGGCGTAAATCGAATTCATAAATTTTACCTCGATTTCCGAAATTGGTTGTTGCTTCGCTAGAGATTCTTTCGACGATTGGAGAGTCATAGCTGTGATTACAATCCTATTTTGATATAAACATAATACAACAATTCAAGGTCTACGATTTATTTATTTCTTAATCATCAAGCATGATGTGGCGTCTAAAATAAATCCATGAAATTATATAACATTCTTCCGAGTGTTTATTGGTTTCCTAATCCCAACCAAAGGAAAAACATTGTTCTGTGTTAACAGTCAACGTTGCGACCAAATGATATTGGAAATACTTTCAATCATTTATTTTCGTGTTTCTAAATAATTTAGAAAATCTCTTAAAATGATTCATGTCAATTAAAGTGATTAGTTTCCTAATTATTACACTTTCAACAGCGGACAAATTTAATTTATCCACATTTTATTTAGAATATATATGATCTAATACATCGAATATCTCATTATTTACATATTTCAAAAATTAACAATTATAGGATTTAGTCATAGAAATTGTGTTTTCATCAAGTTCTGCTTCAATTTTTAACTATAATCGAATAAAATTTTTATTGAATTTTAAATTATCTGATCATCTAGCTCTTTAAAGGAAAATCTCAATAAAGACGTAAATATGACGAAACATCGTAAAAAAAAGTACTAATCGTGTGAAATCATAACACCTGTTACGTTGCCTCGCTATTTAATAAAGCTATTCGCTAGTTAATATCGTTTTGATTAGCTGGGAAGACCAGTTTCTCATCAGTTTTTCATTGCTAATGAATGTTCATCAAATTGATGTAATTCATCGTTAACCGCATTGCGCAATCCTGATTATAATAGTCTGACGATATATCAAGATCCGTTTGTGTCTATCAGGACTGTAAATCCGGTTGCATGTATAAATCCTTTTTGTTATTTTGTCGCTATTTTTCAACGTAATTATCCATCTCTCGCACAATCGAGTGTGTTAACACATTTTCTGCATAGCAAGTTTTGTATGTTTCCATAATATAGAATTTTCATCATCATAATCATATAATGATAAAATATATTGTCTAATATGATTAAATAAAACATATTATATTCTCATGGATAATGTATTAATTTGAGAACTTTTTACTTTAAATTATAATCATTAATCGTACAGACATTTTAGTTATTTATGCCATTCAAAATTTTATATTAGACAGCATTAATTTTTTACAAGCATTTTTAAAAAATTTTGATGGATCGATCACCAATAATGACCAAACGCATCACTTGTAACGCCATTACCATTACAATTACGCACTCTTTCTCACTTAAAGATAATTTTTTCTAATTGTGAGTCAGACTTCAGAATCATCGTCAGAATTATCGCTTCTAGATGTCCATACATTATAACTGTTAAATTCCACAATTGCTTCGGAATTGTATAATGTATACATTGTATAATGTCCAAATATTATTATTATTACAAATTGTATTATTATTAGTATTAATAATAATATTATAATGAAATTCTTATATTGCTTACTCTTTTAATTATTTTTAATTATTTTTATTTATAAGTTTAGTTTTTTCGCATTATTTATGTTTATAGCCAATAATATTTAGACAGAATTTGTTTAAAATAATTTATTTATTCACAACATATGTTTATTCATGACCTCCAACTCTTGAATCAATTTTATAAACAAGCATACACGAGATAATCGAAATCCAGACTCGGTGGGCTATAAATCGACGGCTTTCACATAGAGCCCTCACCCCTTGAGATCAAAATGTATCCTTAAAATAAATAGAATTAGATTTTAAAACATAATGTGAAAAATTCGTTTACTATATTTATAAAACTGATTTTTGTATATATCTCTATCCAGCTGTATATAACTTTCATCTTGCATCACATCCGCCATGTTTTTCACATAGAACTTAAAACAATATTCCTCCAATTCCTGAAAAAATATGTATTATATATTAAATAAACAGTATTTTCCGTTATCTAGATGAAATTATCTAGATTGTCATCTAGATGCGAATTTTTCATCTAGATTTTCATCTAGATGAAATTCGACAAATAAATATGAAATAGGCCTAGTGACGGTACACGGCGGTTCTTGGTGCCTAATAATAATTTTGTAAATTTTACAATCTACTAATTTCGATGTTCTTTAAGTCTTATTATATATATATGTATATATATGTATACAATATATATGCATATATATATATATGTATTTTTTTAAAAATATCCTACTGATGACTAGTCATTGCGATAATAATCCTGCTCAGTACGAGAGAAACCGCAGGTTCGGACATTTGGTTTACGCACTCGGTCGAGCGGCC
>NJRP01000504.1:106046-116902 GCA_003063835.1 Aphaenogaster floridana | reverse complement strand
TTTAACTGTCACTAGAAAACACAAGCTTACACAGCCGACTAGTAGCCCTCGGCTGAGTACGGATGTGTAGTGTTGTGTCGACGATTACGACAATTGGAACGCAACTTTTGTCGCCGTGTGTACGAAAGTGTCTAGGGATATTGCAATTGGAAAGCACCCAATAATTTTAGAAAATTATTTATAATCTATCTCCTGGAAGCTCTTCTTATTCGTTGAAAGTACAGGTATTCCTGGAACATAAGGAATAATTGTAAATAAATATATTTAATTGTAAATTTATTTGTTATATGTACGAATGTACGCGATTTTCGATTTGAACCGCTCCGTTAGAGAAATCAGAGATTGATTGTTGAAATAAAATTAAGAATCGATTGCTCACTATCAAGAACGATGCGCCGAGGAGCAGGCTCTTCAATCTCACGTCTGTGTCTATCGGGAATGTGAGCAGTAGGATGTAATCGACCGCGAAATGATCCCATTGATGCATCAGCGATGCAATTTGACGCGATCCGTCTAATGATATGATCTATAAAATGGAAGAAGTGAATAAAATTACGTGTATAGGCAGTATAGGGTTATAGGTAAAACAGATAAAAGTATATTATTAAATTTTAATATAATGTTAATTTAAATTTTAATATAATAATAATTTAATATGAATTACGTATACAGGGTGTTTTATAATTGCACGGCACTATTTTAGGGAAATATTTTCTAGTTCAAAATGAACAAAAAAGTTATATAAACATATGTCCTAAACTTGTTTATTAGTAAGATATTAAAGAGTAAAGCAACAGTGAAACATTTAAAGTATGTTTTCGAAGTGGCCGCCGCTTTGTTGAATGCAGCATTCAGCACGATAAATCCATGTTTCTGTGGCACGCCTTATGGCATCAGGATTATTCCTGATAGTTGCTGCAGCTTCTATTACGTGATTTCTTAATTCTTCTTGTGTGCCAATAGGTCTACAATAAACTAAAGACTTTATCCAATCCCATAGAAAATAGTCTAACGACGTTAGATCGGGCTATCGTGATGGCCATTTAATGGGTCCATTTCGATGTAGTATTTAAATAGTTATTAATAATGCGAGAAAAGTGGGCTGGTACACCATCGTGCATAAACCACATTCCCTGTCAATCTCCTATTGGAATATCTTTGAAGATTTGTAGAAGTCTTTAGTTTATTGTAAACCTATTGGCACGCAAGAAGAATTAAGAACTCGCATAATATCTTACTCTTTAATATCTTACTAATAAACAAGTTTGGGACATATATGTTTATATAAACTTTTTTGTTCATTTTGACCTAGAAAATATTTCCCTAAAATAGTGCCGTACAATTCTAAAACACTCTGTATAATAAAAATTGTTTAAACAAGAGATGAGATATTCTTCGCCAGCAAATATTAAACCACAGAAGAGATTTGTTACGACTCAACTGGCCAATATTTAATTTAAATTAATATATCGCGAATCGCGACATTTTTTGACCATGGATTTTGGTCCTTTCTAAAGAGAGTGAAATTAATTTTAATGTTAAGAATTTGTTGTGAAAAATTTTACCTCAGCCAGGATTTGAACCTGGACCTTCCTACACTCCGGGCGGGCGTCGTGCCAGTTCGACCACCGAGGCATGTGATAATATTTCTCGCAACATTCGATGATGTTAGATGTTAGAGCACCAATACTTAAGTCAATGGTGATAAATAAATGTACATGCCTCGGTGGTCGAACTGGCACGACGCCCACCCGGAGTGTAGGGAGGTCCAGGTTCAAATCCTGGCTGAGGTAAAATTTTTCGCAACAAATTCTTAACATTAAAATTAATTTCACTCTCTTTAGAAAGGACCAAAATCCATGGTCAAAAAATGTCGCGATTCGCGATATATTAATTTAAATTAAATATTGGCCAGTTGAGTCGTAACAAATCTCTTGTGTGGAAAAATTGTTTATGATATCTATATAAATACTAATGTAACATTTCTAATAGATAAGCTATTAACAGTACGTATAAAACAGATAAGAATAAAAAATACTGGCAAATAAATAAACAAATGATTAATAATAACGAAACGGTTATATTTGCAGCTCAAGTCGCGCTTTCAGTCCCGTCGCGTTTTACGCTATTCACGATAAACCTAGCCGATTATTCGATATTTTTAGCGTGACATTGGCGTATCCCACGCGGCTGATTCCATTCACCTGAAACTGCGCTTCCTTGTACATGCAACAGCCGGAAATGTTGGGCCCGTATATGTTGCAGAGCGGCTCCTGGGACGCGTTGTACACGGTGAAGCTCGGCCCTATCAGGCTAAAGTTCTCCTCCACGCTGCCGATGAGGTGCGCGCTTTCCACCGTAATTTTCTGCGGAAATGAAAGGATCAAGCACGGAGATGGAAACGTCCGTTATGTTTCTCGTTTCGTTTTTAAGATCCGGCAGGTCGATCATCGAAAATTAATCCCACTGTTCCACTCGCTTCCCGTGCGAGTTCCAGTTTAAATGCATTCCCACGTGTTTTAATACCGTTTTGTTATACAGTGAAATATCCATATTCGGGACAGATTTTTGCATATTTTTAGTGATTACTTTGTAACTAAATTTTTTAGGAAAATTCGGTGCCGATTCTAGAACCAATAATTCAAGACCTACAGTTTGGCACCAAAATAATTTTTCAGCAATAAGTATAGCTGGATTGAGAGCACGTAAAATACGTCAAGGTGGAAGTCTCGAATATGACCTAATTCGGGACAACATTGCCTTAAATAGGGATAACATGTTCTCCCTGCGTTTTTTATGTGGAAGTGGAATGGTGTTCGGGAGATACTGATTGTGAGCTATCATATATTAAAAAAGCAATACACTCCGACAAACGGCACCTCCATACGGGAAACCTTTTTATATAACATGTGCGTGGAAAGTGCCCATTCCGCGTGTTTCTTTTCAAGAAACGCGCGTAATGGGCCACTTTCCACGCATGTGTAATATAAAATAGTGTGTGTAACACGTGCGAGTTGACAATTGTAAACTCGTGCGGATGATCACATTCGCCTTCTCCGCGCTCGTGTCCAATTGTCAACTTCCCGCACTTGTTACACAAATAACTATTGTAGCGTTTCTGAAATTAACTGTATTTGGGTATTTCACATTTTTCACTTTCTGTCGCAACCACAGGCGTTTGGATAAAAAATTGTACGTTTTTAAATTTTTAATGGGAAACGGGGTTATGCAGAAATGGAGAACGCGTAATGCAGAAATCAGAATTAATTTACATCAAACGGTCGCAAAATTTTACGCGTTAGAACAGAATTGTCTCGAATTAGGATGCCTGTTCCTATTTAGACACAACGACTGTATATGTATATACAGGATGTCTCATTTTAAATGATATGGCCGAATATCTCCGATCCTATTTCTAAGAAGTTTTGGACATTAATATTTGAGAAATAAACAAGTTTCATAAGGTATCCCGTTATGCCCTGCATAAAATCCATACTAAGGTTAACTTAACTCACGTTTTTGAAAAATAATAATTTCGTCCTTTCAAACTATTCTTTTGTAGTAAAACTTGTAGTAAAAATTTTCCTTATAGTGGATATTTCAAAGAATATTTTAGTGCCAAACAAAGTTCATTTATTTATTTTTAATACGTTGTAAACTTGTATAAACTTTAGTGTTCCCGTTATGCCCCGGGTTCCCCTATCTACTAAATGATAACAACGAGCGTTCGCTGTTTGTTTGCTAAGTGTATATATAGCCAGCTTTATGTTGCTCGCAGTGAGAATATAAAAAATATTATTAAATAAAAATGTATTTGTTCTTTTTCTTTTTCACTGCCAAAAATATCCTTTATTTGGTGTTGTATAAATAACTATCTAACAAGATCGTCAAAAATTTTGTTTGTAAATTATGGAAGTTATTTACTAGAGAGAATTACTTTGTTTTAATAAGAAAAATGGGTCATATAGATTAGAACAGAACAGCAGGATTAATAATTTAATTGAGTACATTGAGCGCGGTTCACGTTCAATTTATCGCGATGATATCCTCCTTTGTGAAACATCAACTGACTGCCAGATCATCGACGATTACATTTTTATTCTTTCCAGGGCGCCAAAAGGATAAAATTTTAAAAGCTCCGAAATAATTCTCGAGCCGGGCATATCATCTGCACGTTTGAATCATAAAATATTCTTAGATCAGTGCGAGAAAGAAAATTTGAAAGTTTGCGATACGTCGACGATTAAGATGCCAATAAATCCTGTAATTATGCCAAATCCGGCATTATGTAATAGGTATCTATTTTAGTACACTTTCATCGCGCCTACTTGCCTGTCGAAAGCACGGCACGTGCATTAGACTGGGATCCTTCCGGATGATGAAGGCGGTCTCGCCACATTGATCCAGTACGTTCAACACGAATCCCTTGTACCAGCCGCACAATCGCGATTGCGTTTCCGACTTGGATTCCGTGGCAAGAAACAGCGATTCCGCGCGCGGCACTTTCACTCTGTATTGAATACCTCTCTCCGTTCTGCCGATTACTGCCGAGTATTTCGCGTAAAAATCGCGCGTATCGTTTTTATATCTTCTATATATAATGCAATTGTATTATCTACTACATTACGTCATTTAATATCGATAAAAATCTAAAGTAAAATTAAATTTTCCTATAATTCTTGTAAATGAAATTTAATACTAATAAAAGAAATTAATTTTTTATAACTATTAATAATTATTTATTAACGTTATATATATAAATATTTAAATAATATTAAATAAATATGTACATTTCTCTCTCTCAGTAATAAGAAATGTGTATGTATATGTATATAACACATTTCTTATTACTGAGAGAAATATACACATTTATTTAATAAATAATATGAAATATATATATATTTCATATTAATATGAATATTAATATTAATATGAAATATATATTTCACACATATTATTTATTTTATTTAAGTATATATCATTTTTTAATTATATAAATATGTTATGAATATCTTTTTCAATCTCCTTATTTCTTTTTATGGCTAAAAGTTTGCGCATGATGCGCTAAATACGTACAAGTACTCAAATCAACAACCTGCTGAATTTCCAACTGCTCGACGGCGTCCAGGAACTGTGTGCCACAGATCGCGTTTAACTGCCCGATGGGTTGCGTGATCCAGTCGGGGGTATTGATGGGAATTGGCCTACGAGGGAATCGACTGTCGCCTTCTGCAAATACGATGCGAAAATTTTTACAGACAATCAAAAGTTGCTGCAAATCTTGTTGAGTGCGCGAGCACCTATTTATCGAGCGATCGATTTCATCGTGTTATGCAATCAGTTAAAGACTACATAATTATGTGTGTGTATAAATATATATATAAATATAAATATATATATATTTATATATATTTAAATATATATATATTATGTAATAATATATATATTTAAATAAATAATAAATATATATATATTAAATATATATATTAAATATATATATAAATATCTCCTTCCGAGATACTTCAGAGGTCCAGGACTTTTTCCCTATCCTGTATATATATATAATATATATTTGCTGCATTTGGTTTTGCAAATCGGAGGCCTCTATTTATTTTTTTAGCTCGAAAATCGTTCGGTAAATCATATCTTTCTATTGCATGTCATCTCGTTTGCGTTCGGCATTAATATTTCCAGAGAGAATAGAGCTCCTCGATCCACTCCGGATTCAAAACCCGAGCTCGCAGAAACGATGCTATTTTACGAGCCAAACTTCAATTTGCTAATCTATACGTATATGCATCACACGTTAATACTTAAATACATTTGAAATGTTTTATTTGAGAAATGGGGAACAATCTCTTCTGCATATTGATTAACTTTAGGAGCAATCAAATTTTCATCTTTTTTTTTTTTTGTCACTATCATCAAAAAATATTTCTTGAGCAAAATAAATAATAAAAACTATTTCATCATCCATTTCTCAATTCAGTTTTATTTATTTATAATATATTACGTTCACCAGAAAACAAAAACCAATATTCAGTCTTATTTCACAACCTTATAAATGACAGCTCAGAATCATTCGGAATTAATCTCAGTGCTCTGTTTGCTTGACGTTTGAACGTCACGTGATTCAAGTTCGTCATCTGCCAGCTTGCATTTCAGATTAACAATACCGAACGCTACTATTATATACACATATATATATATATATATATGTATATGTATGTGCGTATATATATGTACAATATATATATATATAAATTTAGTATATTTAATATTTAGTATAAATTAATTTAATGTACTATTTAATATTTAATTGATGAATAATTGGTTTACCGTATTAAAATCCATTTTAATAATAAATTAAATTTTTTGCCCCAAAAAAATTAAATCATAAAAGTTTATATTATAGTAAAATTGTTTTCGCTTTGACACTGCAATTGTATTATGTTAGAAAGGTAAAACGCGGGGGCATTGCGTTGCTCTCTTTGTCCGAATGCATCTGACCCATTTTCCAAATTGTCATAATATTCGTAACTCAATTTCCCGTTTTTAAAAACCTATTTTATTTATGCGACGCGACAAAAGAAATACATGCAAAAATGTAAACATATATTATTGAAGTTATTCCGGCCATTAATGGCCAGTCGGCGTTCTATTATTAGCGGGAAATAGTCTATTCACCTCGTAATGGCAACCCCGGTTGCCTCGTAATGACGGTTGGGTTCGCGTAAATGACCGGCACGTTCTCCTGCAGCTCCATCGTCTGCGTCGACGCGCTCGACGACGCTGGCGTTCCCCAAAAAAGAAGAAGAGAAAAGTGACGCTATGATCGTTCCTGAGAAAGGATCGCACGCCCGCAAAAAAAAAAGAAACTTTTCGAGCAAGAAACGTTTTTCGCGCGATAAAGCGCCATATCTTTGTCTGATACCGATCGCCTGTGATTGCTGCTCGCCGTTGTTCGCCGACGTGTCGCCGACGTTCAGCTGCTGCGCGTAGCTCCGCTCCGCCATCGGCTCCGCTTCCGTGTACCGCATTAATCACGGAGTGAAGACCTCATTCGCGTCTCCGACGAGCGGAGATAAGGGACGATTACGCGGAGAGAAAGAATCGAGATAGAGAGATAGAGAGAGAGAAAGAGAGATCCGATCGATATCTCCGCCTGCGGCTTTTAACTTCCGAAACTTGCTTCTTCTTCTTCTTCTTCTTTAATCCTCCAGTTGGATTTCTGTTCCACAACAGGTGGATCACAATACCACAGGTTATGATCCTGAGATCAGTATACAGCCTCCTCGGGGGAAAAGGAAGCAATACTTTTAATTCGATTACCAAAACTTGCTTGACGAGAATAAGACGATCCGATCCGTTTCGAAGGGCGGTTGACGAACTCGCGCTAACCACCGAAGAAAGACTGTTCGATCATTCGTACTTTCTAGCCTCTCGTTATCGCGTCGGATAAATTTATCATTTATCTTCGGCGCGGATAAGCGTTATCTCCGGGTGGTTATCGATAATGTTCGCGTAACAAAAGCGCTGACTTAAACGCGAAGATCGCCGATGACAAACGTGCGAGAAATGCAAAAGCCGATTTTTTTCCTCCATCCCTCCTCAGCCTGCACTCATATGTCCTTCTATTCATGATCGATCACTCGTAACGTCTTATTATTTCGCAATTTATGTGAGTTACGCAATTAATTATATATCTATTATTTTGTAACGTTATTCCTCATTTTTTGTTTTGTTCCTGGTGAATGTAATTATCTCACAGTACAGTCATCTTAATAAATTTTTTAACGCGTGAAGAAAGATCGCAGATATCCGTCTGTAGAAGAAATACGAATATGCTAATTGACTAGCGCAGAAAAATTAGTTGACTTCTAATTTGAAAATAATATAATGCATTTATGTATACGTGTGTATACAGGGTGTCCACTGGACACTGTCCAGTAAATTATAAAATAATTAGCAAGAAAATAGATTCTTCTTCTTGAAGAACCAAATTAAAAATGCAAAATAGATTTTTTCTTCGGTTACGTAACTTTGCCGAGGAAAGTACTGAATATGGAAATCGTGGTTAAAAAAAATATTTTTCTTTCGCGAAGATTCGACCTCACATCGACTACACCGTGATTTACCGGACACCTTGTGTACGCACACGTCGCAACGCGGATTAACATAATTGCATATTCACGATGAATCTTGTTATGATTACGTTGATCGATGCGCATTAATATGTAAATACGCGTTTATAAGTTTTTATAAGTTTAATTACACTATGTCTTTTTTATAATTACATTTATTATATCTTCGTAAATTTAATTATACACTCACCCGCAAAAGAAGCGGTACACTAAAAATATGGGAAAAATTTAATCAATTACCAAATTTCAAATGAACATAACTTGATAAATAATGAAGATAAAAATAATTTAAAAAAGCAAAATGAAGCTTGAAATGTCCACTTTAAGAATATTTGAATGGCAATAATGCTCGGCAATTTTTTTCAAAATGGCGGATGCAGGGGCTAGAAGGCTCTGCGATTCGTTTGATTCTTTCATAATTTCAATAGCTGCGTTCATTATTCTCTATACAATAATTTGCATAACTTTGCAAATTGGAAATTCAATTTTTAATATGCGGTTTATATTGAGAAGAATTACAACCATAATTTGAGCTAATGACAACATTACCTTAAAACGCAATTCATCTTTATTTCGTAATATTGATTGCGAGAAATGAAGAACTTGAATTTAATTTTGCCTTCACTTTCCTGGCTTTCAAAATGATAAATCATTGAATAGAGAGTATGGTGCAGATTATGCAAATTATTGTATAGAGAATAATGAACGCAGCTATTGTGTGAAATTATGAAAGAACCAAACACGAATAGCAGGGCCTTCTATCCCCTTAGGTCTTGCTGAATCAACCTTGTTGCAAATTCGAAATTGAATATCTCGGCACCTAAATATCCTAGCACAAAATTTCAAAAGCGGTTTGAAAGCTCTGAAACGTTACTTTTCGAAATTTTAAATCGAAATTGTGCATAACGATTTTTTTCAAAATGGCGGATGAGAAAGTGAGAGGATGCAAAATTGATAAATGAAGGTCCGAGTTTGCAACGGTGCATAGCGTGAATCAGGTATCGCAGTCCAATGGGACAAGATGCACATAAAAGTATAGAATTTTATCTTGAAGATGCGTATTTATCGAGCTCAATGCGATACTCAATTCTATACTTTCATGTGCATCTTGTCCCATTGGGCTGCGATACCTGATTCATGCCATGCACCGTCGCAAACTCGGACCTTTGATTATCAATTTTGCATCCTCTCACTTTGTCATCCGCCATTTTAAAAAAAATGGCCGAGCATTATTGCCATTCAAATATTCTTAAAGTGGACATTTCAAGCTTTATTTTGCTTTTTTAAATTTATTTTTATCTTCATTAAGTATTTACCAAATTATGATCATTTGAAATTTGGTAAATTTTTCCCATATTTTTAGTGTACCGCTTTTTTGCGGGTGAGTATATTATAACTGTATTGCAATGGCGAAAGCGAGAGATCTTCTTTTTAATATATCGCAAATAAAAAGTTTCCCACGCGATCGTTGTCGAGGTATTATGTACTGGCAGACACCGCATTCCGATGATCGGGCAATTCCGCGACCGATGATCAATACTTCCCGAATGAAATTCCGAAAACGCCTTTCTTCCCCCGCCCGACCTCTTGAAGTTGGCAAATTAATTAATGAGTCTCTCTCTCTCTCTCTCTCTCTCTCTCTCTTTTTGTACTACTACTACTACTACTACTACTACTACTACTACTACTACTACTACTACGACTAATTTTGCAAAACGAGTAGTATATCCCATTTGCATCGCGTTTTTATTCCCGCAACTCACGCGGGGATTACAAGATACTCGTTCCGCAAAATTACATTTGCGGAAATAGGGAAACTCGGGGCATAACGGGAACGCTAAGGTTTATACAAGTTTACAACGTATTAGAAATAAATAAATGAACTTTGTTTGGCACTAAAATATTCTTTGAAATATTCATTATAAGGAAAATACAAGTTTTACTACAAAAGAATAGTTTGAAAGGACGAAATATTATTGTTTTTCGAAAACGTGAGTTAACCTTAGTATGGAGTTTATGCGGGGCATAATGGGATACCTTATGAAACTTGTTTATTTCTCAAATATTATATGTCCAAAACTTCTTAGAAATGATTTTTTAAAACACGCAATATATGTAAAAATGTATTATTACATGATAAATTAAGGCTCTAATACTTAAGTATTAATAATGTGTTAACGGGCCAAATGAGAGCCAAGCGCGGTAATTGGTGCGCAATGAGTGTTGATGTGATTTTTCTTGTTCAAGAGTTCTTTATTGTACGTTTCGGTCCTAAGGTTTGGACCATCCTCAGCATCTAATAATGTATTGCGTATTATAATATGTTACATTGTGTTATACAAAGAAATTAGTTGAGACGGATTAACATAATATACATACGTGTTGCGTGTGCGATGGTTAAGAGCGTGCCGTATCTCGTCCGATATATTGTAAGTAAATTCCGTCGTATTCAGTTTCTAGTGAAACGACGCATTTAGAAAAGGGGGACGTGGTTGTTAATGTCCTTTTTGTTATTGATTACCTTAATAGAACGTTTAATTAATAGATTATGTGGCGATGTTAAGAAGGTTTTTGAGGAACTTACTGCGTTGATCGGACGAGGTACTGCCAGCTACAAGGAACAATGCGCAACTGTCATTATAAATTGAAAATTATCGTCGACTCTTATGACATTGTGTGTTAATGTTGGCGCAAACGAAATAAAACAATGAT
>NJRP01000504.1:51989-87305 GCA_003063835.1 Aphaenogaster floridana | reverse complement strand
TTTTAGAAACCCTTGCATTTTTGCCATATATCCCATAGGGGTGGGATATGTGACTATTCATGGGTAGGATATACGCCTTATAAAAAATTTACAAATAATGTTTATAAATAAGGCAATAAAATGATATACAATAACTTATAAATGTGTGTAAAAAGTTTATTAGAGTATAAGAATAATAAACAAATACACGAAACATAATAAGTAGAACACGAAAGTCATGATGATGTCAAATGATGCTAAAATGATCCCTCTGACATCATTTTGAGGTCATTTAGACGTCGTCATGACTTCAAAAATGATGTCAAAAGCGTCATTTTAGCATCATTTTGACGTCATTATGACTTTCTGTTCTAATTGGGAATAATCTTGCATCTTTGCAGACCTGATTGGTGGCTATAATCACCAATCAGGAAGTGGGAACAAGTTCGCGTCTCTTTACTTTTTACGACTCTAGACTACAGAGCGTTTGTACCATAGACATAGTAAGTATAGACTGAGCATTGGAGAAGTGGGGGTAGAGTGACGATAGAAAAGGGAACACGCTTGTTGCAGCTCGTTCGTTCTCTCTCGTTTACGCAAGCGTACAAACGTATATCTGTGGAGTGAGGAGCGTTACCAAGCGTTACGACAGAGGAACGAGAGAGAGCGAACGAGAGAGAACGAACAAGCTGCAACAAGCGTGCTTCCATTTCTATTGTCACTCTACCCCCACTCCCCAAATAAAGGCAAATGCTCGGTCTATACTTACTATGGTTTGTATTACGGCATAAATCCCTCACGCTAAAAATGCCGTATATTCTAAACAGGTGGGATATACAAGATATCAAGCTAAACAAAGAATACAAGAGCTATCCACTTGTATTTTGCTGTATTCCATCCTTTACTATCCCTCTACACTTATGTATCATGAAATAACCATTAAGCCTTTTACATTCCTTACAGTAATCATTTTACGTAGGTCGTAATACATGATTGCCCTACTTAATACATTGAGAAATCGATTCAACTTACGATGGTTTCGTTAATATTAACAGTCAAGAACTAAAATCACAGCAAAATACTAATATGGCATAAAGGCACATAACAGAGTTGCGAGCAAATTACCTTTACTCTTTCTATTTTTTCTGACTTCTCCGGCGTGAATCCCCCCGCGGCGTAAATACCGGAGTTACCCTATACATTTCAGGGCATAACGGGACAAATGTTTTATTTTTCCTTTTCATATGATATATCAGTATATATGTTATGTTGTGCAATATATTGTACCAAAAATTATTACACCACATTTTGATTTTCATTTACCTATATTGTAATAATATTTATTTATATTTTAATGAAAAAAATGTAGGTATATATACTACAATAAAAAAAGTGTAATAATTATTATTAATTGAAAGTGTAATAATACATTTTTCATATATTGCGTGTTGTAAAAAATTATTTCTAAGAAGTTTCGGACATTAATATTTGAGAAATAAACAAGTTTCATAAGGTATCCCATTATGCCCCGCATAAACTCCATACTAAGGTTAACTCACGTTTTCAAAAAACAATAATATTTTGTCCTTTCAAACTATTCTTTTGTAGTAAAACTTGTATTTTCCTTATAGTGAATATTTCAAAGAATATTTTAGTGCCAAACAAAGTTCATTTATTTATTTCTAATACGTTGTAAACTTGTATAAACCTTAGCATTCCCGTTATGCCCCGGGTTCCCCTAATTATTTTGGGTGGTCCAACATAATTATTTTCAGATCTGTATCTGGCTAAATTTTTAGATACTTCAGCAAAACCGTTCTTTCCGTGCAGATTTCCAATTTATGCAACCAGATTTCTTTTTCCATCACAGCGATCACGATCGACGAATTTTTCTCGAGCAGAAGGAACTCTCCGAGTAACGAAAAACCGACCGTTTTGGTCGGGAATACGCCTGATTCGGCCTCGCTCATCGAAGTCGGGGGTTTGCCGCCCCAAGGGTTGTCGCTAAACAGATCCACACGGAAAAAATGGTTTTGCTGAAGTATCTAAAAATTTGGCCAGATACAGATCTGAAAATAATTTTGTTAAACCATTAAAATAATTATGTAGGACGCCCGAAATAGTTGTTGGAATATCAAAACTTTTTGCAGCATCATCATCATGTTTGAGCGTCCCACGTAGTTATTTTTGATGATCTAACAAAATTATTTTCAGATCTACATATATCTGGCCAAATTTTTAGATACTTCAGCCGTTCTTTCCGTGCATCCATTTCGGTGGCTGGCCATCCGGGAAAAACTCGTGGGGCGCGAAGGGGCTGTAGAATTTTCCGGTGTGTTTTCTCTTACCCGCGCCCCGTCTGCGCGCCCCTTTACTTGTTGCTGCCGCTGCTGATGATGCTGTTGCTGCCGCCGTCGCCGTCACCGCCGCCGGTATAGCGATAAGTTCCATGCGCGTTTCTATCGATCCACCCTACGTCGGCCTATATAAAAGCCGCCGCCATTGGTAGCCCTCCTGGTCGCGAGAGAGCAGGTCGGGATTCCATGCACACCCGGGGAACCGTCGTCGACGACGTTACGGCGTACTGAGAGAAAAAAAGGAGCGGAAGAAGAGAGAGAAGGGAACGCTGGTTCGCTACCTCGTTTATCCCGAGGGTTGTCACGTGGATGAGAGATTAAATTAATCAGGTACGTCTGCAAATCTCGTATGAGGCGCCCCATTACGTCGTAATTAATCCATTAAAGTCCGTTAATCAAGCTTCCCTCATCGTCGATTACACTTCAACCCTCCACATTGTCGGACAGCTCGGTCCGAGCCGATCCGCGATTCTCTCGTTGCGATTCCCCGCCCGAGGCCGATCGCGACGTTTCGTATCTTTTGTGACAGTCCATCGAGTTTCAAATTATAATTACGATACAAATCGCTGAGTTTCTTGATTACAAGTCTCACCTGCGACACTCGATCGCGGTCCGGCCAACTCGCGGTCTCCGATTCGCGCCGACCTTCGGAACGTTCGGTCGCCCTGTTTGCGGCGAGAAATTGTGATTTGTCATTAAAAAAATTGTTGTAACGTCAACGACGCGGACGGACACGCGCGGTCGCGGCAAACACGCGAAATTCGGCGGAGTTAAGTGATGGACGGCGGTACCATCTGGTAACTCGATCCTCCCTCGTAACTCGCTTCTCGCTTGTCAAAGCACGACGCCCGTTTATTCGTTAACGTCGGCATTCGAATCCGAAACGACGATTATTCTGTGCGAACTGGATAAATTTACATGCGTTACAATTTACACACGGAAAGAACAATTTTGATGAAGTATCTAAAAATTTTCAGATACAGATCTGAAAATAATTTTGTTGAATCATCAAAAGTAATTATTAAAAATTCAAGCTCGTTTTTACCAAAGCAAAGTAGGAAAAGGGCCAATAATCGAGTAAAGAAGGATGTTATAAAAATAATATATTACTCAATTGGTGAGAACATAAAAGTAATTATGTGTAAGATGCTCAAGCATGATGATAATGCTGCAAAAAGCTTTAATGTTCTAGTAATTATTTGGGCGTCTTACATAATTACTTTGATGGTCCAACAAAATTACTTTCAGATCTGTATCTGGCCAGATTTTTAGACATTTCAGCAAAACCGTTCTTTCCGTTTGCGATATTTCAAATTTGCACATCTCTTTAGGAAACGGATCTCTTTATTGATCCCAAAGAGAAAGGACGTTATAGCTGCGCAATGTAATTTTGTATTAAATGTATTTATGCCCTTTTATTACTTTATTACAATATATTTTCCCTATTTATCTCATTTTACTTAACTCTGACTTTTAATTGCATTAAAGATGTATGTTAGAAGAACTGTTTCTACTTTTCTTCTTTACAGCACGTTTTTTTTTTAATACAACTGTTACTTTCTGCTTATAATTTTCCTTCTTCCTATCTAGTCTTCCAATCTAAATTCAATACGTTTTGATATTAAGTTCGAGGAGTTTTTCCATGAATATCGGATTAGATTTGCAAAGGGCTTTTCCGATCTGGTCTCGTCTTGGCGTTACGTCGTAGATTTCCTCGATACGTCTTCATTCGTGCGAAGGACTTCGTTACCCTATTAACAAAATCGATATTAGCTCGGTACACAGTATGCAAAATAGACGTAGTCAATATATCTATATATATTTTTATTACGATGCAGTATAGGTAGAATAGTACAGATCTGATTAAACCGTCGCGGAACCGAATCGAGGAGCTTGTTTTTTCAAATCATTGTAAATTAGTAAAAAACAAAAAATAAAAATAAAAATTACAATAATACTCGATTCATAAATATAAGATTGTTATAACGTACAGTTTTCGTTAAAGAAAAAATTAGAAACGCAATCTCCCTTCGTTATTATCCAATACATCGATTATAAATATGCATAAATTAATATAACATTTAAGTTAAAAAATGCTAATTACACTACAGAGAAATGTGAAGTTAACAAAATTCGAATACATTTGTCGATTGTAGGGAAACACTGTTTGACAATAAAAATTACTATCGACATATATTTTTCCAAAAATTTTTTAAGTCCATACCTTATTTATACATCATCTCGTTTATACATCATCGATATTTTTTACTTAAACATTAAATTAATTTGTATATAACTCCGTATATTCACCACCCAGCAGTATTTCTTTACAAATGACAAATTTATTTTTTCAAATTCTTCTTTAATCCATATTTCTTTATACACAATCAATTTTTTATTTAACATTAATTTGCATATATCTTTCATTTATATATATTGGACAATAAAAAGACGATATTGTGTTTCCAATTCCTTTTCAACGTTTCTTTTCACGCGATATTGCATGCAACTACGTTTCTGCCGACTAGTTTGAGTACAATGGCATTGCCACGGTGGATGGTGCCGCTGCTGATTCTGCTGAGAATCAGCGGGCTCGCGCTAGTACTCGCGGCTCGACAACATCAGGAGTTCGTAAAGAGCACCCTGAACAACGTCGTGCGGAGGTCCCCGGACGCAGCAGATTCGCCGGAATACTACAACGATCTGCACTCGTTCAAGTACCACGGCGGCGATACCGATCGCAAGTTCGACCGCGACTTCGACGAGGACGACGAAGAGATCGAGTTTCTGCCTGGCGGTAAGGTTTCCCAAGAAAAGATCTCTTTTTTAGACTCCGAGAAAGAGCGAAGAGAAGAATAAACTTTTAGAATACTCGGAAAAAATAAGTTTCCTGAAATATCTAAAAATTTGGCCAGATAAAGATCTGAAAATAATTTTATTGACCATCAAATAATTATGTAGGGCACCCAAAATAGTTGCTGGAATAATTAACCCTCCGCCTGAATACGTGGGTCGTTGGTGTCCGAGCCAAAGTAACATTTACTTTTATCTGTTAAACCGGCAAACCTGCCTGCCTGGCTCCTCTCCCTAAAAAAATTAGGCAGTAGAAGGGACTTGTAACCGCAGAGCCATTACGAAAGCTCAGTATCCCGCCGATTGCCAAACAAGTCAAATCTTACACGGACGTGAATGACCCAGGTATTCAGAAGACGTCACTATTTTGTGTAAGTAACATAGTTGCTAATTATGTGTATAAAAAATATTTATTTTTGTCAAAACAATATCTCCTTGAAAGATTTTGACAAATCGTCCCTATTTAGTTATCGCTAAATAAAAATTTAAAAAAATAAAAATATAAATATAATTATCCTTTATTAACTTTTTTAAAACACTTATTACATGATACTTTTTAAATAATTTTAACTTTAATTCTGATTTATTCATGATTTTCACTACTAAAAAGTTATCCATTTTGATCCTCCTAAATAATTCAACTTTTTTGCAGATATCGATTAGCACTATTTTTTTTCTTGAACATTGAGCCTTGAAGTAAAAAATCTTAAAAGGATTTTTTCCTCCTCCATATAGAAAAAAAGTTACATATTTTTAAAGAAATTCACGTCTTTCCTTCGTTAGTGTTCAGAATTCATTAAAAATAAAATATTTAATAAATAATTTTGATTAAAATGACTATGAAATTATAATTTTTTTAAAAAACTTTAAAGTGAGGAAAATAGCGTCGGACGCAAAAGACCCACGTATTCAGTGGAAAGGTGTCGAAAAAACGTATTCAGTCGGAGGGTTAAACTTTTAGCATTATCATCATGCTTAAGCGCCATCCAGTTACTTTTGATGATCTAACAAAATTATTTTCAGATCTGTATCTGGCCAAATTTTTAGATATTTCAGCAAAACTGTTCTTTCCGTATATGTTTGCAGAACGGTTTTGCTGAAGTATCTAAAAATTTAGCCAGATATAAATCTGAAAATAATTACCATATGTTGAACCATCCAAAATAATTATGTAGGACGCTCAAGCATAACGACAATGCTGTAAAAAGTTTTGACATTCTAGCAAACAGCTTGAGCGTCCTACATAATTATTTTGGATGGTCCAATATAATTATTATCTGATTTGTATCTGACTAAATTTTTAAAGCAAAACTGTTCTTTCCATGTGTGAATCGTATTAGACCTTTGGCACCGTATTGGACGTTTGTAGCGTATCGTATTGGATTGTGATATTGTTAATTGCTAATTATTTTCATCGCCATTATATTCCAGATAATGGCCAGCTGGAAACAGTGGGGGAAGGTCTCCAGGGTTTGAACAACAAGTTACTCGAAAGGGCACTGCTCGATTATTTGGAGACTCTGCCTGAGCAGGTAAATTTTTCAATTTGTCACGTAATGAAGAAGAGAGATAGAGATAGCTATTTCATTTTTGAATCAAGACAAATTAATTTTTAAGATTATAGATCCCAATTTAATCTTTATTTCATTTAACTTAACTAACAGAATTATTTCCGTTGCTCTCGATAGCACGAGAAACCGCATGAAAGAAAATTCGAAAAGATAAAAATTATGGCAGCACGCATAATAATTTCTTTATCTAAATGCTCTTATAATTTTTAATTATACAAATAATAAATTATAATTATATATAAGTATATAATTTATAGATAATTAATATATTCATATATTAAATTATATATAATTATATATTTATATTAAATAATATAAATACAATATTTGTGTTCGTCTAAGGGCCAATTTCACCAACCACGGTTAACTTAACCGGCCGGTTATTCCATTGGAATTGACCAATCGCATTTGTCGTTGAGCAAAATTAACAAATGCGATTGGTCAATTCCAATGGAATAACTGGCCGGTTAAGTTAACCGTGGTTGGTGAAATTGGCGCTAAGTCGTAATAAAATTCATTTTTGAAAAGGAAGCAAAAATAGTTCAAAGTTCCTCAAAAGAGGGGGAGCTTCGACATTTTGCTGACCGTAATATTTGTCCTTTGTATAAAAACCGAAAGCAGAGATATTCCAAACGGTCAAATTGCCAGAGATCTCTGATGAATGACGTCGAGCATTGCGATGATAAATGCTTGCAGGAAGAACCGGTGGCCTCGATCTTCCGTGAGCGCGAGCGAAGTGGCAGCCGCAAGCGGGGAGGTGCCGGCGATCGGTTGAACCTGGACGACAAGGATCTGGCGAAGTTGTTCGTGGAGGAACTGCAGGACGGTTCTTCGTACGGTCCACTCGTGGAGGTGGACGACGACGACTATCTAACCGCTTTACAATCACTTTACGACAGATACAGAGCTGGTAGAGGGAACAAAGTATATGAGTGAGTTCGATGGTTGATCCCTTTGACTTATTAAGAGTCACAACTATAATATGCAGAGCGAGCTTTAGAGTTTTATCTATATAGAGCTTTGGATAAACTGATTTAATCCGGATTATTGGAAAAATTTAATAACAGGTAGTTCAAAGAGAGATTATTTATAGCTTTATTTATTACACTAACGTCATTTCTTGTCATTTAAATGTCATTTCATTTAATATAATATAATTTTCATCCCGAAAAAGGGGGACAATCGTTAATGGATCGAAAAGGGGATTTAAGGACGTAATGTTTGCTCGACAGAACGGCAGGACCAATGTCTTGGGGCGAGCTGCTTAGCAAGGGCCCGCTGAGAAACCAGATAAAGGACGGCGACGACGAGTTCATGGATCGCGATCAGGATCAGGAGGGTATCCTGTACTTGCCGGTGGCGGAACGTAGGAACGTGAACGGTCGATTTCCTATCGGCCGCGAGTTCGGCAGTTATCGTAAGCCGACTAAGCGCTATCCGGTCGCTAAGAGAAGCCCCAGGCCAACCCAATCCAGATTAAAGACCACGGATCCTAAGGTAACGCGACAAACAGGACAACGTCGTACCGCTGTTCGCGGATAATGGGATAATTGCTACTGTCGTCCTGTTAATCGTATTGATTTCGTATTGATTTCGTGCGACGCGCTTGTTATGAAATTACGACGTTCAAAGAATCGAACGTCAACGTAAACGTATAATAGGCAACATCGCGTGACACACATTTATATTTCAAGGTTGCTCAAGACCTGGGAGCCTTATTCGGCACGCAGTTCACGGACTCGCACAATCACACTCATAAATCCGATCACGAACACGAACACGACCACGATCACGATCACGACCACGATTTCGATCACGAACGCAAGCACGAACCCGGCCAGAATCATAATCACGAGTACGAGCACGCGTCTAATCAGAGTCACGATCACGAACACGAGCACGGCCACGAAGACAAGTCTGAAGCACCGCCGAAGGTGACGCCGTCCCCGAAGGGCCAGAAGGAAAATTCTACGAAGGCGGCCAAGTCGAAATTTGTCCAGGTGAGGAAGAAGAGCGTCGATTGGTCGCAATACTTCGGCATCGACCGGAGGAAGAAGAAAGCCACCTTCACGGCCGGGCAGGACACGCAGAATCAGGACAATGAGTGGATGCTGCAGCGTTACTATGAGGTATATCGCAATTATTAAAATTTTGTTGTCGAATGCGTCATATAGTGACGGCGATGAAAATGAAAAAAAATGTATTCATTTGTACAGCTACAGTAATAGCTTGATTTTATTATACGGATTAAACAAGAAAGAATATTCGTTAACAGAATATGGCCGAAAATTTGAAGCCAAAGGAGGAAGAGAATGAGCGGAAGGGTAAACTCGATCAGATGGACTCGAAATTGAAATATATTAAGGACTTGATTATCGAGGAAGCTATGAGGTACGCCGCTTCAGAGGACGAAACGGATTTGCAGAAGGTAATTTTTCTATACATAAATTTCATCCGAATTATGAGTAAAATGAGTTCACATGAGAGTTTACTATATAAATAAATTTTTTTCAAACTATCCAATTTTAAAAATTACTATTTCATGATTAAGATAATATTTTTAATTTAAAAAACAAAACAAGGATAGTGAAGATTAAATAAAGAATATGTAGAGAAAATACGTAAGATTAAATATAAATAATAATAAAAAATAAAATCTGTAAAAATTTTCTACAGGTGAAGGATAAGTTAATGTCGCGAATGGCAGCGGCTTATTCGTTGCAAAAGATGCGAAAAGCGCTAAGCGATCTTCGAAACAACGTCGCAGCGCAGAAGCTGCAGAAGGAGGCGCAGAGCAATTTTACGTCCAATTTTCGCGAGAACAACAACGGCAACAGTAATCCGAGTGCTAACAGTGGCATTGACGACAAAACTGACGAGAAACGGAACGGTATTCATAACAATATAGACGACGGCGAATGTGAGTATTATATTCAAAAAGAAGTTAGAAATCATGGAGAGGAGATTACGTAAATTATGTAAAATATCACACATTTAGCGAGCCAGCATTTATTAAATTTTTTTCTTAATAAAAGTGTCTTAATTACGTGTCTTTTTAATAATTAGTTTTTATAATAAATCAAAGTTTTTTTGAAAAAAATTCTTTTTACAAACTTTATCTTTATAGTTTATATCTATCTTTATGTTTATCTTTCTAGTTAATTTGATTGCATAATATTTTATATCTATATAATTTTTAGTTTTTCTATAATTCCACTTTGTAATTTTATTTGGAGCTTCTATAGTTTCGTTTTATAAACTTATCAAAACAAAATCCGCTTAAAATTAAATAAAAAAGTAATATTCTATTGTTGTCGGAGCTAACTTTCATTTAACTTTCGGAGAAGCCTTTTAATTTCAATCGTTTATAATTAAAGAATTATTGATCTCTCATTTTTGCTGGGAAAATATTGAGCCCAAAGAACCTGCAGACAAGAAATGGCTTGGTAAATCTGAAATAATCTGCACAAATCTAATGAATCGAGTTAAACAATAGCTAATACAGATTATATAACGCATTATTTGGATTATACAGCCATGGAGGAGCCTAGAAGCTGCCCGGAATTAGAAGCCATCGAGTGGCGATGCCGAACCGTCGATAACTTGGCCGGCGACACGTCTCGGATGCTCTACGTGCCCTGTGTGAAACTGCAGATCTGCAAAGCTTGCGTACGTTCATATAGACTCGCATCTTTATGTTACAAAGATTTTTCGATAATTCAGAGATTACGGATTAATTGATCTAATGGTTTATAGAAGTCGCGCGTGGAAATATACAAAAATCTTTTCTACATTTCTAATTCCAAAAATCTTTCAATATTATTCAAATGCAATAAGCAGAATATCAATTTTCTCCATCGATCTCTTCTTAATGCCAAAATTTTCTCATTTTAATTTTCCACATAAAAAATAAATTTCATTCCAGCAACAGCTCTTATTAAGCTAACTCTCAAGTACAAAAATATTTTAAATAGCCTCCGGATTTAGAGGCGTTTAAAATTTCGTTTGAATTCTTAATTCCTATTATATTCTTCGGGAGTTTCGAAGAGATCTCATCTAATCTGCGATATGAAAGATTAAATTCCATTTCAGCAGTAGTTCTTATTAGGCTAACGCTCGAGTATCAAAATATCCTAAGTATTAAATATATTCTAAATATACTTAAAACACGTTCCAACGCTCTACTAACAATAAGATGAACCCCAGGATTTAGAAGCGTTTAAGATTTGAATTCTTAATTCCCACTATATTCCTCGGGAGTTTCAAAGAGATCTCATTTTAATCTTCGACATGAAGAATTAAATTCCATTCTAGCAGTAGCTCTTATATTAAGGGGGGACATTCCATTCTAGCAGTAGCTCTTATATTAAGGGGGGACATACACCTAGAGACATAAAAAATAGCTCTGTATTCATGAATTTTTTTCTCAGAAAGTATTAGGATTATTAAAGCGGGGTTTTACCAGTGTATTATATGTATATTTATTCATATAAAGTTAAATTTTTATTTAAAAATATTAAAAAATATGGCAGATGTCGCTACTGACGTCTGAGGGCCTATTACGGTTTTCGGGATTGAGTGAAAATTACAAAACTGAGCGAATTCACTAGGTTTTGACCAATAAAATTGCGGTGCCCAATATAAAATCTATACAGGTCATCAGTAACAAAAAAACTCGATTGATTCTTCAAATATATAGATAAATCTAGTCTTTATCGTAGCGAATTTTAAAAATTCGCAATATTTGTAAGGCCGGCGCCAGACTATGCGCGTTTTACTATGCGCGAATATTCGTGATTATGTCATCTTTGTTTATCATTTGATAAACAACAAGGATGACATGACTCGAATCACAAATATTCGCGTAAAACGCGCATAGTCTGGCGCCGGCCTACAATGGCGCTTATCTGAATATAAGAGTGCGAATTGTCGCTTAAAAAAATCAATCGTTTTTTGGCTATTAAAAAAAACTAAGGCGTAAAAAAAATGATAAAGACTACGTTATTTCATGCTGAATAAATAGAAACAAACCCGAATCCGATCCATCCAGTGGTTTTTGAGATATTTTGGGCACCGATTTTTAAAACACGGTTTCGAGTCAGCAGCGACATCTGCCATATTTTTTAATATTTTTAAATAAAAATTTAACTTTGTATGAATAAATATACATATAACAAAGCTTCCTCTATGAGGAAGCAATACACTGGTAAAACCCCGCTTTAATAATCCTAATACTTTCTGAGAAAAAATTCATGAATACAGAGCTGTTTTTGATGTCTCTAGATGTATGTCGCCCCTTAAGCTAACGTTCAAGTACTAAAATATCCTAAGTATTAAATATATTCTAAATATACCTAAAACACGGAAAAAAAAGAATGGTTGTGCCAACGCTCTATTAAGATATCCCAGGATTTATAGAGGTGTTTCTTAATTCCTATTATATTCTTCGAGAGTTTCACACAAAGAGATCTCATAATCTTCTCTTTAATCTTCGATCTTGAAAAATTAAATTCCATTCCAGCAGTAGTTCTTATTAAGCTGACGCTCGAGTATTAAAATATCCTAAGTATTAAATATATTCTAAATATACTTAAAGATTTCGTTTGAAATCTTAATTCCCACTATATTCCTCGGAGAAGGCTATAACAAACCGTTTTGTACCAGGCGCACGACGAGGAGGGGTTGTTACCCTGCCTCGCCAACTACGCTTTGGAGGCCGGCAAGGTGTGCGACGCGTTGGAGTCCAGGGACGGGCAAACCCGGATGGCGGCGATACGCGAGGGCGAGAGGCAGTCGTGTGCGAATGCCGCACTTCTGCTGTCGCAGCTGCAGCCGCCCGCGGCGGCGACCGCGCAATGTCGCGCGCGGAACGTCCACGATTCGTGTCTACGGCGTTACCACACGCGATACGAGCACCGCTACTTCCGCACGTCGCCGGCGTACGAGGGCACCGGACGTCGTTACCACCACGAAGGCGCCCTCGACGCACTGCAAAAAACCATGTCCGAACGATAAGGATCAAGCGAGCAAGAGGAAGCCCTGGTTCGGCCGCGCGATACGGTGGACCGCCAGTTATCCGGACACCGGGTATCGCCTGAGTACCAAGAGTCCCCCTGACGATCGACATCCGACTGAATGTGAACAGAGATTTTTAATTTATGCTGCGTTGCCACTTTGTTGTTATATTTGTTATTATGTTTGATGTCCCCTGGCCTACGCTTCTTCCTCACCTAGAAGTTTCGTCCGGATAATCGGCGGTTTACCGTATTAAAGAATTTTCCGTCGTAATAAGCGTGAGTCAAGATTAATCCTTACTGGGTACCATACATTTCCCTAAGCTTCTGGAATCTCTATCGAGCTCCATGTAGAAAAGAGTCTTTAAAAATATTTATGAGTGGTCTTAATCATGGACACCCGCTATGTGTGGTATCTGCTGAGGATTAACGGGCTGGCACACGAAAAAAATTGTTCCCGAATCGAAATAAAATGGATCGGAATTCGATCAGCAGAAACCGCATTAATTTTTCCAAAATGCCGGGGAAAAGTAGTGCGCAGAAAAATGTAGTAATTTTGCAAACGCCGAGTTTCCGTTTGTCCGTTTCCTTTCGATTCGAGATCAGGTCTCGAATACGGTGATACTCGATTCGATACGTGAAACAGCTTGTTTTGCATACGACATTCCTTTGCGTATAAATTCTTCGTCTCTCTCGGAGCGAGATTTCAAAATCCTGAATTAAAAAAAAAAGACGATGTCCAATTAGCGAAATGACGCGTTTTATCTGTTGAAAGAAAACAAGCTTGTGAATCCTGGATTTAAAAGGAAAGTAGATAATATCTTTAATTAAAAAAATAAGATGTTCTATCTATTTGTGCGAGGTGTGCTATTCGTCCGAACGGCTTTCCGAAACGTCTTCTCTTTCTCTTCTTCCGCACTGAACTGAACAACGATTAACGAGTTATAGAGACAATAATAATGATATCCCCGACAGATTTATCTGCACGACGACTCGTAGCGAAAACCGAACTTTGCGAACATTCGCCACCGGAAAAGGTCGCAAAATTCCATCGAATAAGAGTTTGGACGAACGCCTCGCAAATGAAAGTCGGACGAGATCCAGCGACGTAAAAATATGTGTGTAAATTATTGTGTTAAGTATCCTAAAACGAAAAAAAAAAGGAAAAGCATTGTCGCGAACTCATGTGTCTCCCCCTAGCGCATTAATTCTCCGTGCTCGCGCCAATCAAGACATTGCATTAGCGCGATTATTCGTGTTTAATTTCTCGCACGCAGTAGTTACACGCGGAATCGCCAGTTCAACGCGTCTTTCGCCGGGAAGACGTAGCGAGAAAAATAAAAAGAAAAAAAGAGAAAGAAAGGAAGGATACTTGACGCAGCTTCCAAAGAGTCTATCTTCGCAAATCTATATCTATTATTACTGTCTATTATATATCAAATGTTTACGTTATACGGCGTTATACGGATACGCATATCGATGTGTCAGTCGATACGCATATCGATGTGACAGTCCTATATCCGAAATATAATAAATATATTTCAACATAAATAGCGTCGTTTTGCTTAATCAAGTCTCACGCACACTTAGGCCGGTATTCAGTCCGTTCTTATTTTAAGACCGTCTTAATTAAGTAACGTCTTGATGCTAATACGGTTCTGTGATTGGCTTATGACATCTTAAGATTGTACTTAAGATGATATATCTTACCCATACAGCACAGAAATTGCAGCAACATTGCAGTAACATAACAATATCCCAGGTAGAACACAAAATCATAATAACATCATAATAACATCAAGTAGAAGTCATTTTAGGAAAAATCATTATGACGTCATTCGATACACTTTTTATGATGATTTTGTGATGAATTCTTGATATAGCAATGATTTTTAGCAAGTGATTTTTTAACTAAAAAATCCTCTGAAAATCATTGCTATATCAAGAATTCATCACAAAATCATCATAAAAAGTATATCGAATGACGTCATAATGATTTTTCCTAAAATGACTTCTACTTGATGTCATTATGATCTTATTATGATTTTGTGTTCTACCTGGGATTGCCGAAATGTTGCTGCAATGTTCTGTGCTGAATGGGTAAATATAAGAACTGACTACGAATACCAGCCTTAATATCTCAATACGCACCTTGCCATAATTTTGGTCGTTATCGCGCGATTCGATAATGGCGATAGCATCGCCGCCATTGTGATCGAAGGAGTCCGCGGGCGCGGAAACTTCCCGCAGCATTTCCAGTATCTCCAAACATTGCGGTTTGTAGAGTCTCAGTAATTCCAGCTGCAGCTTCGCACAATCGACTGCAACAGGTTCAACGATCTCATTTAACGTTGATACTTTTACTTTTTGGAACAAAATTCTCGTTAATTAAATTCACGAAGATCGAGAAGCATCTTCGACCACTCACTCCGCAGCCTCGACACTTGTTCGAGTCTGATTTTCAGCTCCATCTGCGCTTCGTTGATCTGGCGGATCATCTCCTCGTAAGAATTCTTCGACATGACGGCTGATTGAGTTAACTGATCCTGATTAAGATTTTGTAATTCGCCCGTAATGCAGATAATACGATAAGAAGTAGAACTCGAGGGAAACAGCTACGGTTTTCGTGAAGCGTAGTTAACTTGCCGCCAACAGTGTTGCCAACGCGAGAACGCAGACACTCTCACGTCGCTGAGTGACACGTGACCAACTGCATTGCCGCGGCTTTATTCGTCACGTTTGAAAACTCGACAGAAATTTTAGATTAAATCAAACAATTCATTTTTGTCGCAACCGTAGTTCGTTCGCTTTTCAAAAATCAACCATGTTTAATTCATTCATGTCTATTAATCTCATTTATATCTATTAGAAAGTAATTAACCTACTTGTCCATTCGTAATTCGAAAAATGTTTTTAAAAACCGCGCTTGTTCCACTTTGATCTTTGCACAGGCAAAGTGGAAAGGAACAAAGGACAATATCCATAATCCATCTTACATTTAAGATCGTTTTAAGCACAATTTCGAAATGCTGTACGCTCGTTTCATATTGGCTGTATAGAAATCTCAAGATCAGACTTAAGACAATTTAAATATAAGATCGAATTATAAACACATACACATACACACACACCGTCCAAAGCAAGACAAGAATGCAACCAATAATTATTTCTAGATTACAACTCATTGTCAGTCTGATTGAGAGCGGGCCGATGTCTATCCAGTCGACACAGTTAATATAACTAATATGTTACATCTAAATTTCTAAATCACGCTTTATATAACGTAATTTTTACGTTCTCGTTATATAAAAATTGCGCCCTCATTCAAAAGTACAAGTAATGATATATATATGCGTTACCTACATGTGTTAAATATGTGACTTCATAATTCATGAATGTTACATCCCAAGGAGAACAGAAAAGTTAAAATAATGTCAATTTGACATCATATTGACCAAAATGTCATTTTTTGGTCATGATTGAAACCTCGATCTAAAAATCAAAAAGACATAATAAAAAAGGAGTCAATATTAAGTCGTTTTTAAGTCATCTGAGATCGAGATTTCAATCATGACCAAAAAATGACATAAATTTGGTCAATATGATGTCAAATTGACATTATTTTGACTTTTCTGTTTTCCTTGGGATATATGTTACAGTTATAAGTTTATGTAAAAGAAGGCAGTAAAATTACACAACTGTAACATAACTGTTATGACATATTCGTTATGTATTTTGTTATTTTCTAGTTATATAGCAGCAACTGAATGTGTCGACTGAAGCAATTATGTAGAAGACAGAAAAATTACACAACACTGTAACATAATTGTTATGACGTATTCGTTATGTAATTTGTTATTTTCTAGTTACATAGCAGCTACTGAATGTGTCGACTGGGTATTTCCATCAATGTAGATTAACTTTAATCTCGGTTTAACTTACTCCCTAAGGAGAACAGAAAAGTTAAAATAATAGCATTGTTCGTTTTGTTCCCTTGAGAGCTGCTCGGAGTCGCTCCAATGCACTCCAATACGTTGATTCCGGTCATTCCGGTGACATTCCGGTGGCACCAACCAATTGGAGTGCATTGGAGCGACTCCGAGCAGCTCTCAAGAGACAAAACGAACAATGCTAATGTCAATTTGACATCATATTGACCAAATTATGTCATTTTTTGGTCATGATTGATCTCGATCTAAAAATCAAAAAGACATAATTTAAAAAAGGAGGCAATATAAAGTCATTTTTAAGTCATCTGAGATCGAGATTTCAATCATGACCAAAAAATGACATAATTTGATCAATATGATGTCAAATTGACCAAATTATTTTGACTATTCTGCTTTCCAATTGGGTCTTTATCTTTTTCTAGTTCTAAGAATTAGAAAGAGATAAAGAGTTAAACCAAGATTAAAATTAATCTACATTGGTGAAAATGGACGTAAATCTGTGTCACGATCGATGATTACGATTCAAGGTTCGACGCCTCGTCGATCAAGGTCTCGCCGGTCTCGCGCCGTCTGTCACTCACTTCACCGCGCTCGTGACGGTGGAGCGCGCGCGGTCAATTCAATTCCTCGACGTCCCCGTCGCCGTCATCCTCGGGCCTGCGCGGCGGCGAGACGAGGCGAGGCGCGGCGACGCGACGGAACGGGACGCGGCGCGACGCGACGTTACGAAACGGCGCGTCGGGGTTGCGTCACGGCGCGTCGGCGGAGTGCCGCGAGTCGCGACGATTAACCGCGGCCTTATCGCCGCTCGCGCGCGTATCAAAGTACGCGGTGACAGTAGTAGGGATCGAGGATAGAGTCCGGCGCGGGCGATGCGAGATCGCCGCGGCACTCGGACGCTCGTCATCGTCGTCGCCGTCGCCGCCGATCGCAGGAAGTCGTCAGCCTCGTAGTCCGCGGCCTCCCCATGGTAGCGTTCACCACGTGTCGCGCCGCCGCCGCCGCAGCGGCCCTCAGGGCCGTCATACTGGGCGCCCCGGCGTCCGGCAAGGGCACCGTCTCCTCCAGGATCGTCCAGCAATTCGGCGTCGCGCACATCTCCAGCGGCGACAGGCTGCGCTTCCACGTGTCCGTCGGCACTGGTACGTCGACGTCGTCGTCGTCGGCGGCGGCGGTCTTTTGCCCCGAATGCCCTTTTAAATATTTAAAAGCGTCCGCTCTCTTCTAATTGCCTTTCGTTTTATTACTGAATTGATATACGGTGAAGAAGATGCGTTGGACTTTTGTTGACAAATTGAACTTTTGTTAAATAACATTTTGAAAACGGATATTACTTTGTTGGATATATAAATTTCAGTTTCTTTCATTTTGCACTACGTAATCGGAAGGATTTTATCGATAACCTCGCTCGAGTTGTCAATGTATCGTATGTTAATTTCGGTAACGCGTTCGCGGATCATCGACTTAACGTAAAACTTTGTTTTTATTGTTCACTCGCGCCGTTATGTAATCCGAAAGATTTCGATTCATTATCAGTCACTAATTTTGAAAACATGTCGGGATTGTTATCATTTCAACAAAATGAATTCCCCGCGTTTAATCTTATCTTCGTTGCCGCATCGCGTAATCGAAAGGATTTTGATTCAATATCAACTGAGATAACGCCTTTGATTATATTTTTTCCCTGATTTATTAATATTAATATTACTTTTGTTAATATTAACTATAACATTTAAAATATTAACATATATATATATATATATATATAATATTTATATAATTACATATATAATTATATAATAAATAATTATATATTATATATTATCATATATGATATATCATTATATAATTAACTATATATAACTATATATTATATATTTTTAAAATATAGTATTATATATAATTTATTATACATTACATATAATAATATATAACATATATATATATATTATATATATAATATATATATATATGTAATATATAATATATTATTATATTATTATTACATATATTATATTAATTTATATATATTTAATCTGTTATTTCGATGATATACATATTATACATATAAATCTTAGAATTTTAATAAAATTAAATTTCCGCGTTTGTCTCTATTCCTCATTCAGTGCTTGAAAGATTGTCAGTTTGTCGGTCTGTAAATTTTAGAGACACCCTTTCGAAACATGATACCTTCAATACAACAAAATTTTCGCGATTATACAATATAATTCAAAGCTCGAGGAGACACGTGCTACTCCGTTGGCTACGCCCGTTGGCGAAGCGTCCTCAGACAAACGTCTCGTTCGCAGTTCTGGGCAAGGAGGTGAAGACATACATGGACAGCGGTAGCTTTGTGCCGGACGACACGATGATATCCCTTATCGGCGATGAGATCGGATCGGTGGCGGATCGGAATTGGCTGCTGGACGGTGAGTGGAAGGAAATGATTTCGGCCTTGTCGCGGCCAAGGCTCGTCGTCTTAAAGCCGTGAACCTGCCGCCCGTGTTCTAAACGCGAATAAATATCTTGGCAGGATTCCCGAGGACGTTGACGCAGGCGGAGCGATTGCAGAGGCTGCACCCGATCAATCTCGTGCTGAATCTCGTGGTGCCGACCACCGTCATTCTGGACCGCGTCAAGAGCAGATGGGTCCATCTGCCCAGCGGTAGGGTCTACAACATCGGCTTCAACGATCCACGAGTGCCGGTAATCAGCGCAACGAATGCATATCTATTTCATTGAGAGAGAGAAAGCAGAAACAAGCACAGCACTGAGAATATATAACCGAGCCTATAGTACTACAATACAGTCTATTGATTGATTGTAATATGATAGGACCTGTTAACAATATTTTAAAATCTAACAATTATATATAATTATATATAATTATAATTATACAGTTATATTAATTATAGGGTGTCCCAGGATTTATCTGACAAACTGCAGGAGCATTCTACAAGTGGAAGTAAAAAAGAAATGTTATATGAAGTTTGGCTAGAAATGCTTTATTACAAAGTGATAAACAAATATTGAAACGGAACATGGTAATAACGGATTTTTCATTGTGCAGAATATAAATGAAACGATTTAGTAACGTATTTCAAAATGTCGTCCTTGCGTGACAATACAAGCTTCTCTACTGAAAAATTTTTATTGAGATCACAATTGAGAATAAAATTTTTATTGAGATCACAATTGAGAATACAAATTTTTATTGAGATCATAATTGAGAATAAGGATTTTCAGTAGGGTTGACATCAATGTACGGAATTTATTACAGTACAAATTTCCTGAGAATTTTGTTGCATCTCAATAACTGAGTTGCTAATTCGTTGCATTAAATCTTTACACGAAGTCACTTCTGTATTGTAAATCTTATTTTTTTTAAGGTTTCCCATAAACTTTAAAAAATCCGGATTTCCGGATAATAAAATTTATAATAAAAATCCGGAGGCATCAAAATCTAGCGATCTCGGAGGCCAGAGGACGACCGGTCCCTTTCGACCAATCCATCTGTGAGCATATTTGTTTATAACTTTGTAATAAAGCATTTCTAGCCAAACTTCATATACCATTTTTTTCTTATCTCCACTTGTAGAATATGTTTCCGCAGTTTGTCGGATAAATCCTGGGACACCCTGTATATAATTAATATAATTATAAAATACTGTATTTATTGATTATTATATAAAAGACCAAGAATCGAATGTTTCGGTGGTAATTACGGAGTATTATGTTTGCAGGGCAAGGATGACGTAACGGGCGAGCCGTTGTGCCAGAGGGAGGACGACAAGCCGGAAGTCGTGCAGAAGAGGCTGCAGGACTACGTGACGAAGACCGAGCCGGTCGTGCAGTTTTATCGCGAGATTGGAGTACTGAGGGAGTTTCATGGCAACGCTACCAACGAGATGTGGCCGGCGATCAGGAATTGCGTGGCACAATACTGCTGAGTTTTAGAGATCAAATTTTTAGATAAATCTATTTAAATAAGCGTCGGACGATCGCGCAGATCTCTCACACACATACAGATCCTTAAATAGATCTACCTAGGTCTGTTTAGATTTTTCCAATTTTTAAACACGTTCGTTAGAGAGAAAGATCTCTCTAGAAAGAAAAGAATTTTCTATATTAAATTTACATCTAATTCTATTTATATCCAATTCTTGAAAATTAGATTAGATTAAATAGAGGTATAGAAGATCAGATTAGATTAGATAAAATCCTACACACGCCTAAGAATATTTTCATTCTTTCATCAAAGGATAAGTCTATTTAGACCTATTGAGACCTGCGATCACGCGATCTCGAGTAGCAGATGGGAATATGCGCTCTCCTCCGACAACTGTTTTTTTTTATCTTGCAACAACGACAGAGAACACGTACTGTAGCGCAATCCGCGCGGCGCTCTCTCACGCACGCACAAACGCACACAAGCGTGAATGTCATTAGGTTGTAAATACGCGATATCGTGCAGACAATAATAGTCTCGTAAATGCTTGCGATTTGTAGAATGCCTAGATAATACAACGACATTTCGTGATAAATTAAAGACATTGAACCATTGCGAGTTATCTTTCGCGACTAGCACTTGCACGATAAGCTGCTGCTTGGCCAAAGTCCGAGGTAATAGTACAAAGTAGGGATTATTGTTCGAACGATCGATGATGCATTCTAGGATGACGTAATCGTCACACATTTCTCATTTTATTTCGAGCGTATAGCGTTACAGTTGTAAGAGAGATATATAACAACGTTCGATATTGTGTACATATTCAACAGTATAAGTACAATATACGCATATATATATGCATATACACGCATACATACATATACAGTACGAAGCATCTAAAAAAGTGTACAACTAAATGATTCTTTAATAATCCTCTTTTGCATTCTTACTCTTTTTTTCTATTTTTAAATCTACATTATATTTTAAAGAGTTACTCTAGGCTTATTTGTCATCGATCAAGCATTTTGTACGTGTTATCTCGCTTTTTAGAGCGCTCGAATAATTTTGAAGCGCAAAATGAATAATTCATTATTCTAGTCTATTCTCTATTCTACTCTACTTTATTGTAAATGTTTCTGCTGCCATGGAAAATATCGTTAAAGACGAAGTAATATAGCTTGTGGGAATATAACAGGGAAAAAGACTTGTTTAAGGTCATAGTTTTCGAGATTTCGAAAATTTTATCGTAATCTTTTTTTGAATAGATGTTCTTATAGATATCACTTTTTATTTATTATATCTATAAGTACAGATATCAAATCTTTCTTTATATCTATAAGTACAGATTCAAATTTCTAAATAAATATTTAGGCGTACACTATTAGATGCTTCACCCTGTATATACCATGTTCACGTTCCTCAAATCCCTCTTTATTCCTTTTTCAAGGCAGAAGAGTTACTCAGGAATAACTCAATTATAAATAAATAAATAAATAAATTAACGCCTTATTATACTTTGTTTTAAATGAATCAGCCTTGAGAATCGTCGCGCTTTTATTCGCGCGAATTTTTGTTGCAATACACTTAGAGAGAAAATTTCGCAAAATACAATTTTAAATTTTAATTCGATAATTCAACGGGATTTAACGCGCGTCGTAAAATTATTTCAAGATTGATGAAAGTCTTGTTGTAACACGCGAAATATTCGCTTAATGGATCATTACAATTATAAGTCATATTAAATTAATTATTATTAAGTTAGCTATTATTAATGATCAATATATAAAGCCATCAACGAATTTCGAGATTATGTATAACCAGATAGGAAAAATTGTGCATTCTCATAATTGCATACATATATACATATTAAACAATCGAAAAGACGAATGAATCGGCTTAATCGAATAAGTTGTACTAACGTCGGGAATAGTCTTGCTTTCTTATCTCCTATCTCATAAGTAACAGTAACTGGTCATTGAGTCAACTCGAATCCTGTCTTCATACACGCATTGAGATCGATGGGAATGCGTCGCTCTCCGCCTCGACACTGAGCGCCTCATTCTTTTCAGGATGATATATCCGACTCGCATTTGTTACAACGTTTTCCTATATATGCGCTCTGGAGAAGCAGATATATAAAAAGAAGTACTTGCGAGGTATTGGGCAAACAAATAGAGACGCAGAGATGTTCTCGCGAGAGTAATTTGGATGGGCACGCAATTGCGCGTATCATACCCCGCGTTGTCCTATTCTTTTTTTCTTTTTCTCTATCTTACTGTAGCAGCTCGAACTCTTCGCACTCGTACAAATCGTCCTCCCCACTCTCGTGATTGACGAACTGACTTGCCGACGGCAGGAGACCCTCGACGACCTCGATTCCTTGCTGTAAATCCTTACCGCTTCCCTCGCAGAACAGGAACATCGGGTAGTCTATCTTCTGGTTCGGTATCACGAACTGCAATGTTAATGAGACGTCTTAATTTCGCTCGACATAAAGTAGAGTTCTTTTTTTATTTTATCTTTCTTTTTATATCTTATTCTTACATTTGATTCTGTTTGGCTTAATTTTCCATCTCTAAAACGCAAATAACTTGCAAGTTACTGATGTTATTCTTTTTTGTTTGTTTAATCTGTTATACATTAGTTGCATTCGAATTCAAATCTATTAAAATTAAGGGTCCACATTCACCCGTTGGATTGTTTCCATAAAGTCGGTGAGCGATTCCTTGTCGGGAAAGTAGAAGCCTACGCAACAACTGGGGTCCATCTTCGAGAGCAACATCTTTCTCGGTGACGTGCAGTGAAAGCTTGTCAATGGAAATTTTTCATTTCCTTCGACGTCAACGGTCTCCTGAATAAGTAAATAAGGCAGTAATATTTAATCATATTCCAAGATAAAATCCATTCTGAGTAATTGAAACCGAAATACGAACCAAAATACTAAAAGCAGAGTTATTTATAGAGCGACAAAATAAATTAAAAAATAAAGGTATGCTTCTAAGTTAAAGATAAAGATAGAAAAAAGTAAAACGAAGAAGTATGTAAAATAAAAACTGAGGTGATGAGGATTCGTACACGCGGATTAAGTATTTCAAATGTAAAGTAACATTTGTTTTTTAAAGAATTGAATGCTACCTGACAGTAATGCGGATCCAAGTGGATCAGTTTGTCGTCCTGATATCCGATGAAGTAGAGCGAGTGTCGCGGTCGGCCACCGATCACGCCAATGCACGTGTCCAATGTCAACAGCGATGTCAAACAGGGTGCATAAATGGGATTCAGCTTGTCAGCGCCAAGCCTCAAGGGTACTAAGAGTATCAGTGCTTTCCGTCTGCCGTCAGGAGTGCAACAGACATTTTCGACATCTTGCATGTACACTAAAAAAACGTTTGATGATTGTTAATTCACACATAACAAAATAAAGAGCGAAATTTCCGTTAAATTTGGCACAATATGAAACTTCTAGCAAAACTCTTCGCTTGTTGTGAGAAAAAATATTAATATGCTTCTGTTATATATTTTCTTAAACTTTGTTTTACACTATTCTGTAGAAGCAGAATTATTATTTTATTTTCAATTACTATCTAGACCATTTGATATTTCTTAGACTAACCTGCGCAATCCTGGGCGACGTATACTGCCAACTGATTGAGCTTATTGTTGGGATCCTCGCTGGCGCGTTCCATAGCCTGACACAAGAGATGCGCGACTGAGGAGGGACCGTACCAGTCGCCCGCGCGTTTCCCTGTCGAAGCGCCGAGCGACACGAGCTTGTGTATGGAGAACGGGGATTCTGGTGTTGGCTGATCGCCAAACCATTTGATGATCATCCGATGACTGCTCTCGTCAGTCGATTGTTCCGGCCGCCATCTCCATTCTACATAAAATCAGAAAATAAAATTATCATTCTATTTTATGTGACACAATGGGAAGGTTTGTGCAAAATTCATCAGGTGTTTGTCGAATAAAATAAAAAACAAGATTACATTGTTTCAAATTTATAAGTATTAAGAATAATAATTTAAGTAATTTTTATTTTGGACTATTTAATTATTTAAAAAAATATATTTTAATATATATTTTTTATCTAGAAATAAATTTTTCGATCGTACTTTTAAAAGCAAATGAAAACCAGTCACTTTATTTAAGATTTTAAGAACTTATCAATAAATCTTTTTAGCATAAAATAAATTTGAAAAGAAGAAATAATTACCTCGTCCGAGGAAATGGCAGACTAATGCTTGTGCCAACATCATTTGTCCACTGCGCAGCATGCAGCCCCAGCCGCAATCTGTGGTAAAGGTGGAGCCATTCAGGATCGGGAATTCCCGTCGGTATGTTAACCAGAGACGCGACATGAAATCTCTCTTGAATTCCTCTATGGTATTCTCGAAATTGGTGGCATCCATCGCCAAGGAGACCTGACTCCCCGTTCCAACTGGTTCCAACGCTTCCGATGCTCTCTCCAAGGGATATTCCGATTTCTTCAGATAACACTGACCCAGTAACCACACGGGAGATTCCTTAGAGAAGTTCGTCTTCATCTTTACAGTCCAGCCTTTTATCGAGAAAAAATATTTAATTCGGCAATTATTTCTCTCGTAATGCTTTTTATATTATGTACAATAAATTTGCCAAATATGATTGTACTGATAAGATAATAATCTAATAGAGCTGTGATATTTTATAATAATCTACGGCAGGAATATGTATAATCGAAATATAAAATATTTTTTGAACGTAAAGTTTTTGCTGTAAAATGTCCGATATACGTACCATATTTAACATTGTTCCACATAGAGAGCAATTTCGTCTTGACTTTGCTGTCGACCTCCGTCGCAGCCATAGTGTCGTCTAACTCGGCATCCGAGTTGAATGGTTGAATGGTAGGAACACGGTCCGTGGCAATCATCCCGGAAAATAATCCAAGGTTCATGGGACCGAAACCACCTACAAAGACATCTACTGATTAACAATTTTATCGATATCTTGAAAAAATTTATTTATTTATTTATTTAATAACGTAAAGTTTTGCCATTTTACCATTTCACTGGCGCTATCTCCCATATTTTTATTAATTAAATAACTTTCTATTTACTATATAATTTCTATTTTTTGTTAATTATTCTGTCATTCCTACTGCTCCATTGCATTTCACTGCGCTTTTCTGTGCGCGTGTACCCTGCAAGAGGTCCAAGTACAAAGGACGAAAATCCATAACAAATCTCGTAACCGGTGATGTCTCACCATACTCCTACTTTTCTATTCCCCCTTCACTCTCCTTATCGCAAAGAAAAGAATAAAAATTGTTGTTGCCTTTTAACAGAGGAATTTACCCGTCCCAAAGTTAGCTACTATTATCACTGTGTCAATTTGGATAATCAGTCTATTGAATGTATTCTAAGCTCAATAATACATTACACATACAGATACGTTACACACAATAGAGCTTTCTAGGAGTCATTGGCTACGTTTACACCGTGCGTTTAGGCCGCGGCCTATACCCCAAATTCGACCTAAATTATTTAGGCCGATCGCTGTAAACACTTGGTAGGTGACCTGACCTGGCTTTAGATCAGGCCTCGCTTTTTAGTGACCTGACCTAAAATAGGCCGCCTGTAACTTCGGTGTAAACGCATGTTACCCGACTTAAAGGCTTACTAATTTTCTCGCTAGGATTTGCTGCGTTGTAACTGTGTTCAACTGTGAAAATAATTTTTAAAAAATAAAATTTCGCGAAAATAATTTAGGTCGCTTACGGTGTAAACACTTGGTGGCCAGACCTACTTTGGGTCAGAGTATAGGTCAGGCCGCGCATAGGTCTCTCGGTATAAACGCAGCCATTCTATCTCTGTTCGCTAATCGGTGAAAGACAAAAATAGAATGTCTCTTGCTGGAAAGCACCCATTATAGACAAGTCGCTTAAGATATAGACAGGACACTTAAATATTGTTAATATTATCTTCTACGTTTTATTGAGATTATTGTTCATACTATTCTGTTGATCTCACACCTGACGTTCCGTTCGAGATGTTCCGGACTACAAAGAGCGGCTCCGCAGAACCGCGAACGATTAGCACCTGTTGTCGGCCGCGGGGGGCTGTTGCAACACATAAATCAGCAAGGTAAATAAGTTAAGAGGTCACGACGTGGAGCCGCTGCATTCCTTTCTTTCTTATCTCTGTCTGTAATATATGCGACACCACGTCAGAATTATTTACAGTGTACTCAATTCGACTATCCAAATTGACACATGGTTAACAAAACGGCGATAATAATAGCTAATATCGGGATAAGAGGTGAACTGTTTCCAAGAAGAAAAGATAATTTTATGTTATGTTATTAGTTACAAGTACCATGATATGGTTAAACAAATCTATTTGTTTGGCTCACAACTGTAGTTACAATATCATATTTGCTTTGTCACAGAGAGGAAAAAAACAGAAAGGTGAAGTGACCTGTTTTTTGACACAAAGGGAAGAGACAGATACGCATAGAGAAAGATAGAAACAGAAAACTGACATTTTAATAGCTGGAAGTACATAGTGTTCTAGCAGTCAATTCGTTCATTTGTTATATAACTTCGAAACAAAATTTTCCAGAAAATGAGTTTGAACGTTTTAAATCATCAAAATTTTGTAATATTTTTAAATGCAATTTTGGTGTATTAACTGATTGTAGAAGAATAAAAGTATCAATTAATTCTTCAACAGAACTCAATTCTTCTTCTTTTAGCTCTTCTCTTCACAATTTTTGAATTATGTCGTTATAGCAAATGAACAAATTGTTCTCTCGCCTCAGTCTCTATTTCCTTTCATTTTACTCTGGATTTAGCTTTCACACCTTTGACATTGTATTTTACCCGTGTAATTTTCCATTTGGTTTAATCAACTCTGTTGCCTGCTAACTTTTGCCCGAGAATATACCTTCGTACACAAAACCTGATGTAAACAATATAAAAATTCAGCAAGTTTCTATTTATCATCCGTTATCTACTTTATCGCACGGCTGTGCGATGACGGACGATAGATATTATTATCTATATATCGTACGACGTTTGTGATTTATCCAATTTTGCCAAAGGCAAAGGTAGTGCGCTTCGATCGTTCTCCAACGCAGAAACAATGAAAACTAGGCCTCGCGCCGTGGCCGTGCCGACACTGCCGACTGCCTAACTCTGACAGGAGCGAAGCAGGTACGCGGTCAAGCGTATCGGGGAGGGGAAAGACAGAGAAGGCGAAAAAGAAGGTTAACAAAAAGAAAGAAAGGAATAAAGGAAAGAAAGGATCGAAAAGGGTCGGGGAGAAACGGTCCATTGACGGCTGATCAGGTCGGAACGTAAACAGTAGGCGCGTTCACCCACCTAACCTCTCCCGCGACGACTGCACCTGCCCGTTCATGTTCGGGCGAACGGGGTGAAGTTGGCGTCGCGAACGATCGACAGATCTGCGCGCGGACGACACCGACGTCCGATCGGGTAGGTTGTCTCGTCGATGGGACGGAAAGACGGCCGACGGAACACACAAGGTCGATCACATTTTCGTGCCCGCGCGGCGTACCGTTCCGGGATCCTCGGCGGCGTCAACTCCTAGGGGACGTCGGCGCGACGTCCGGCGTCGCGCATCGTTCGGCGATCGGCACGAGCGACGGCGTGTGTTGGCTTCCGATCGTCGAATCCTTTCGCTGCCCCCTTTTTACGCTCTCCGCGGCACGGCGTCAGACGGCTGACGGACCGGGCGTCCAGGCGCATGCGCGGCGAGCGCGTTGCACAGTGGAGTGTCTAGTTCGAATACGAAGCGGGCTCCGGCGGCCCCCTTCCCTCGCTGGCGACTTCAAATTTTGTCTTCTTTTCTTTCTTCCCAAGTAGAACACGAAAGTCATGATGACGTCAAAATGACGCCAAAATGATGCCAAAATGACGCCTTTGACATCATTTTGACGTCATTATGACTTCAAAATTATGTCAAAGGCGTCATTTTAGCAGCATTTTGACATCATCATGACTTTCCGTTCTACTTGGGTTTTCTTTGATTTTCTTTATTATCCTGGCTGAGGTAATATTTTTCGCAACAAATTCTTTACATTAAAATTAATTTCATTCACTTTAGGACCAAAATCCATGGTCGAAAAACGTCGCGAATCGCGATATATTAATTTAAATTAAATTGGCCAGTAGTGTCGAAACATCCCAAGTAGAACAGAAAGTCATGACGTCAAAATAATGCTAAAATGACGCTTTTGAAGTCATCATTTTGAAGTCATGATGATGTCTAAATGACCTCAAAATGATGTCAGAGGGGTCATTTTAGCATCATTTGACGTCATCATGACTTTCGTGTTCTACTTGGGATAACCTCTTCTGTGGTTTATTTTCTTTGTTGATAATTTTGGAATGTTTGGAACGACGGGGATTACGTGCGGTACGAGTATCGTGCGAGTAGAACACCGGCTTAAGGCCATTGCACGTGAAAAAGTTTTAGTCGTAATGGTAAGGTCGTAAGCAAATCGACCAATCACAGTTAAACATTTTTACTATATTATGAGAATGCTTGACTGCGATTGGTTGATTTGTTTACAGCCTTACAATTACGGCTAAAACTTTTTCACGTGCAATGGTTTTTACTCACTTTTTCATTTGCCGAAAAGTAGCGGCCGTGAAACGTTTCTCAGAGCGCCCGCATAACGTTTCTCAGAGCGCCCGCATAACGTATTTCGTATGCGCAATCGCACGTTGCGCCGCGCATGCGCGAGACTGACGCGCCGGTGCGATTGAAAACACTGCACCGCGGTGCACAACTTCACGACGCAGAACGACGCGACGCGTTCGATGTTCGATTGCGAGCGCGTTCAGGTTGATCGGCTTGACGAGGGACGTGCTCAACGACGCGAATCGCGAATTTAGAACATTACTGAACGACACCGGTATGGAATATCTGTGATTCCCTTTCCTTCTGTCTCCCACTCTTTTTCTCTTTGTTTTCTAAATGTTGCATCGTGAAATTTAAAGCGTCCACTATGGCGGCGCGTGATCGTGATTGATGATTGTTACTGCGTCGGTACTGTGGAAAGAGAGAGACAGGAACAGAAAGCGTTATTTATTAACCCTTGTGAGATAAATCAATTCCTCAAGTGCAAGAATTAAGCAACAAGATCATTGATAGTCACGTAACAAGATTATTGATAATTCAACTCACGCGTAAACAGCATTATATAACATAAACATATTTTTTTATAACAATATAATATCATGTAAAATTATCATATATACTATTATACTAGATATATGTATATATTTATATAAAGGCTTGGGAAAATAACGCGTTACTTGTAATGCCACCCGGTAAAAAATTTTTTAGATAAAAATATTTATAAATATATATATGTAATTATACATAAAATATGTCCATATATGTTTTTTTCTCTTGTATAATCTGTATCTATAGGAAAAATAATAAGGAGAATAATTGAAAAATAATTAGAAAAATAATTTTTGCATCTTTTTTGATACAAAAAGTAAAATTACAGTTAGATTATATAATATTCTATATATAATTATATATATATATAACTTTTCTATACGATTATTACGTTTATATATGATTATATATAGGCAATTTTTTTTCATTTCCTTAAACTTTATTTTTTTATTTAAAAAAGAAACGCGGAAATATATATATTATCCTTTCAATTATTTTTAAATTCTTATTTTTCTTATATACACGAATAGAGATTATACACAAGAGAAGGAATTAAAACATATATGGACATATATATTTTATATATAATTATATGAAAAATTACAATTACTTTTTTTGGTAAGAAACTGGTAACGACATTAAATTTTTTTATTGGTAACGGTGACAATAACGCAGTTACATTTTTTGAGTAATGGTAACGAATATAATTATTACTTTTATCATTACTTTGCAAACGTACAATACATATGTATGGAACAGACGTAAACGAATTAAAAAAAAGAGAGATATACATGTAAATAGTTATATGTTTGATTATATTGCGATTAATTACAACCACTTATAAATTTTGTGTTGATTTGGATAATTAGCGATCGGGCAATCGGGTGTCACTCTAAAAAAAAGTCAAAATTTGCTGAAAAAGTAACAAAAGTTGTAACGACTCATTACTTTTTGAATAACGATAACGGTAACAAGTTATTTTTTCCAATAATGGCTAACGAGTAACGGCAACGAATTACTTTTTTCAATGAGTAATGAATAACGATAACAAATTACTTTTTAAAAGGAACTTTCTCAATCCTGTATATACAGGGTGTTGAAAAAAAGGGTAAAATATTTTAAAGAGATTTAGTATGCCCAAAAACAAGTCGAAAAGTCTTAATAAACATGGGTCCGCAATTGAGCCGTTTTTGAGATATTTTATATAATTTTTTGTTTTTGATATATAATTTATTTGATATATATTTATATAATTTTTATTTTTATATTTTATTATTTTTATAATTTTTATTTTGTTTAATTTTAATTTTAATTTTAATTTTTATTATAATTTATGCAAAAAATAACAGCTGGTGTTTTACCTTATTTTATTAGAGAAGATGCTCAAAATGACCTCCTTCCATGTTTATGCAAATCCTGCATCTCCGCAAAAAAGAAATTATAATAAAAATAAAAATTTAAAGCATAAAATAAAAATTATAAAAATAATAAAAAGTAAAAATATAAAAAGAATAAAAATAAAAATATCAAAAACAAAAAAATAAAAATATCTCAAAAACGGCTCATTTGCGGACCCATGTTTATTTACTTTTCGACTTGTTTTTGGGCATACTAAATCCCCTTAAAATATTTTACCCTTTTTTTTCAACACCCTGTATAATTTATAGATACGTATAACAATAATATCTAAAGAACATTATATTGTATCTATTGCGCACTGTCGCCAACGCTTGACTCTTAATTGCCGTTTATGCTTTGTTATTTGACCTTATCGAGAGTCAACTATTTATATATCATTTGATTATTTAATAATATCTATATTACATGTTATATGTATATAATATAATAAAAAATATATATATCACAAGTTTATATTTAATATACATATAATATACATTTTAAAAATCTACATGAATATTTAAAATGAAAAGAGAACATTACTTTAAATATAAGTTTTGCTGCGTGTATACGATTTTATTTGGAACGACAAGGAAATAAAATATAAGACTGCTGATGTATTCTACTTATAAGGATTCATGACAGGCACGATTTTACTTGAAGTATAAAACTAAAACATTATTTTGAACACAATATCTTACTTATTTTGAACATAATAATATGATTAATAGAAAAATTAAGATATTTTAGAATAATAAATTGATGAATATTTGGTGCTTTTCATTTAGTGACACAAGTCATTTAGTCGACACAAACGTCGTTTTATCTCTTTCTTGCATTCAATGAGTAACGAAGACAGAACGATACTTGTGTCGACTTGTGTCACTAAATGGAAAGCACCAATTAATATCAGGACATATCATTCCACAATGTGTGCTCGGAAGCGCATTTTTTATCACTTTTTCTCTCTCTTGAGAATTTTCGTTTGAAATAAACTTTCGCGGCGTTTTATCCGTTCCCGTTTGCCTACATTCACTTGTTGAAATTTATTTTTTTTTCTTATCAGCGCGAATGATGGATATGATTTCGATGTTATCTTATCGCGCATACATGAGCGACGCCGAGTTATTGGCATCTCAAGGGAAAATTTTCGGGAACCGGCGCGCCGAATCAGAGCATGGTGTGGAGCGCCAGTTGCCATGCGAATATATATTCTTCTCCTCTCACGAAGAAATAAGCGGGAAACCTTCATTAAGCGTAGAGAAGAAGTTCAAACCGCTCGCGATCACGCAATATCCTCCTCTTGTCTCCGTAGAGACAGGGGATCAATAACACGATCGTCCTATTAACCCGCGGTCTCGCGTCTTTCTGTTACAGACTCTCCAAGATAGTCACAGATATCGGGAAAATATATATCCTGTTTAAAAGAACCACTTGGAGCGCTCACGACTGAACGTGAGACCAATAATTCCGGGACAAAGCGCGATTGGAAAGTCGGGCGCAACTTCGAGCCCTTTCGTGCCACTTTAGAATAAACGTTCGACGATTTTGTCTTTAAATTGAAAATTCGTTGAACCCACTATAAACGATCTACAATTCGCGTCAGATTTTAGGGTAGAGTTCTATTTCTAATTTTATACGTCGCGCATTTTGACGTATACGTGTGTATATGTGTCTTTAGATGTATTTTATGTGCTGTGTATTTTAATACATGCGTGCGTGCGTTTTCGTGTGTATTTTTCATTTTTTAAAATATCTTTTGTATTATACAAGACATGGAATTTTACAAAGAAATTATAGTTGGCATATTTTATGTTTTATTTAGAGCTAGCTTTTAAACTACTTGGCATTGCTCAGGCACCGGACAACTTAAATTATCACAAAGTGTAAAGGGGATGAAATCAGAGGGATATATATTATAGGGATATATATATAATATATGTGTATATATATAACGTATACATATATGTAATATATGTGATATAATATCATAACATTATAACATTATATGTATGTATTATATGTATATAATATAAAAAATATATATATACATATATTACCTTTTTATATTTTGTATATATATACATATACATACATATATATATATATATTATATATTAAAAATCTACATGAATATTTAACAGAATTGCCTGTACACTGAAAAAATTCTTGGTAAACTTGTGAGATGCATTTAGTAATACTTTTTTTAAAGTATTTGATTATTATTACCGATTATAATAATAATAACGAAACATTGTGTAATAATTATAAACATTTGTAATAATTATAAAAGAGTAAATTTTGTTTAGTTGAGCCAACTAAATTCTATAACACTTATTATACTAAACAAAATTTACTCTGGATCGTTCAACACAAACACTTGGTAAAATTTACTCTTTTATAATTATTACAAATGTTTATAACTATTACAAAATGTTTTGTTATAATTATTATAATCGGTAATAATAATCAAATACGTCAAAAAAAGTATTACTAAATGCATCTCACAAGTTTACCAAGAATTTTTTTTCAGTGTATAAAATGGGCCTAAAAGAAAATAACAATTTCTCTACCAATAAGATGAAAATCTTTGGGAAGTGTAATTTTTTTTCGCGGAGGTAACGGACCGATTAGAATGTTTTAAGCATATTTTTCACGGGACAAGCGACGACGATGCTCTCAGAGTAATTACACGGTGAGAGGCGATTAATAATCAGTGCACAATATCGATCGATTCCAAAGATACGGATTAAGAACGATATCGCGATGTAGGTCGACAGCTTAATTAATCTCTTCATTTTTGGAGACTCTTGCAATGGCTTTGCGAGAAATCGGAATTCTTCGATCTGATTAATTTCCAAGAAAGGTATTACTAATGCTCGGCACGTATCGTGGGGATTCTCTTAGTACCCTTCTCAAGGCGTAAAACAAACACTGATAAAGGCGAAACAGTAATAGTTAATAGCAACACGTATTTCGCGGCGTGAGAAATTTTTTCCCGGAACTGGTGACACTTAATTACAATTAATTGTACTTACGGGAAACCAATTACGAGAGCGCGAGAATTCTGTTTGAGTCATCGATTACACGAACCGCGCTCGCCGTCATTTATTACGGTTCTGTAAATCAATGTTACGCCCGGATAACAATAATTGCGGTTTATCTTCGCGATAACGATGCGGTTTATCGTCGCCTGTCTTTAGATAGACGCGCGAATCTGCGACGTGCGAGAGAGAGTATACTTGTTTGTCTGTTTCTCTTAAAAAAGGCGGCGAGGAGATAAAGGTAGTGAAAGAACGAAAGGAGGAAAGGGGAAAAGAGAAAGGCACTTCTCAGTCGCTCGCAGAATAACGTCGTCGTCGAAATAGCGAGGCAGCAGGAACTGGCATGCGCGATTCACGGAATCACCAATAAGCCCGTAGAATTCCAGGTGCGTTTCATTGATTACTGTGCGAGTACCTCGTTCTCGCGGCGCACACGATCCACGATTCGCTAACAGTCCGGATTAACATTCGTCCTGTTCAAAGCGTTTTGTCGGAGGATATAATCGCTTGGACATTTATCACAATTCAGTGATAAAATCTCAATAAAGAAATCTTATCGATCTTGTATCAAATAATTTGATAAATATTGCAAGATTTTTGTGAAGAAGAAACCTTAATGAAGGAGGAAAAATAGTGCTCCTCCATAAGTTATTATTTCTACCCGTGAGAATAGGAGATTATTCTGTTATAAGATGCAATTTAAAAAATCTCAATAAGAAAATCTTATCGATCTTGTATCAAATAATTTGATAAATATTGCAAGATTTTTGTGAAGAAGAAACCTTGATGAAGGAGGAAAAATAGTGCTCCTCCATAAGTTATTACTTCTACCCGTGAGAATAGGAGATTATTCTGTTATAAAATGCAATTAAAAAAATCTCAATAAGAAAATCTTATCGATCTTGTATAAAATAGTTGTAGAAATGTTGCAAGATTTTTTTGAAGAAGAGACCTTGATAAAGAAGGAAAAATAGAGTGGTCCTCTATGAGTTATTTCTTCTTCT
>NJRP01000504.1:29030-51517 GCA_003063835.1 Aphaenogaster floridana | reverse complement strand
AATCTAAAAAAATCTCAATAAGAAAATCTTATCGATCTTGTATAAAATAGTTTTAGAAATATTGCAAGATTTTTTTGAAGAAGAAATTTCAAGGGCGGAGAGAAAAGTAATGGAGTGGTTCTCCGTGACTTATTTCTTTCTATCGTGAGGATGGGAGATCGTCCTGTATAAGACGCAATCTAAAAAAATCTCAATAAAGAAATTTTATCGATCTTGTATAAAGTAATTTTATAAATATTGCAAGACTTTTTTAAAGAAAAGATTTTGATAAAGGAGAAAAAAATAGAGTGGCTCATTTCTGCCTCTCGTGAAGATGCAATAGGGAGCTCGTCCTGTTATAAGACGCAATCTAAAATTTTCTGTCCGACGACTTATCGGAATATCGGAGCACCTCCTTTCGCGCGATATCTTCGAAAGGAAGGCGACGAAAATACGATCGCGCGAAATCAAAATAATCCGACGAGCGTCACCACGCCGGGCGGGCGGGAACGTCGATTCCCTTCCACGTTGGTCCGTCGCTTCGATATTCCTCGCCGCGGCGTTTATCCTAATTATGGCGCGCGCCGCCGTCGATATCCTCGCGCGCGCTCGACCTAATTCCGGTTCCGGCTAAAAGCGTGTCCATGTAAAGCGTATCGATAAAAACGCGCGAAAGAATCGCGCGTAAGCGAAATACGATGAAATTACGGAGGATGACTTTGTGGTATAGAAACGGTCGACTCGTAGCAACGCGGGTTCCAGATTCGATCCCGACCCCCCCCTTCTCACCCCATAGGTATACAGAGTTCAATGGTGCCAATGTGCTCTATGGCTACACTGAGAGAAAAATTTTTTCAAATGAAAAATACATTCTCTTGAAACCATATCTTTTGATACCAGTATTTGTTTGTTCTATTTAAGTAAAAATATTTAGATTCAAATCCTGGCTGAGGTAATATTTTTCGCAATAAATTCTTTACAGTTTTTCGGGGAAGGGGGGAATCTTATAGATGCTTGTTAGCATCAGTATATCATTAAAATGATTTTCAATTTAATGTTGTGATATTCGAGAGCTGCGTTTCAACACCGCGCGCAGTTTATAGAAAAGTCACACATTAATATTATTGGAGTACTAAGATCCGCTATGACCGTCATTGGCTTATCTCTTGATTTAAATTGTTTATACATATATGCGGTTTTATCCTAATCATTAAAAATATTTAGTTTTAAGTAAATACACATGTTACTTTAAGTATATTATATTTTGTACTTTTACATCTTTTACATTTAAATAAATATTTTATAAATAATCTAATAATATTATTAAACTTAATTAAATTGTTTTCTAATATTAAAAAATCTGATTATCTTGAAAAAAAAGATCTAACAGTAAATATTTTCTAGAACGAAAAGAACAAATATTTAATTAAAAGTATTATATATATAATATTATATAATTATAAATCAACGAAAATTATAATAGGGCATACTGAGCCAGGCTAGATATTATAAAATAACATTTTTCAAATCATCAACTGCAAGACACATAGCAAATAGCTCTCCGACTTATATGATTCCATTGCTGATGGTTCAGTTTTCCCTTTTTATAAAATTGACACGATGACATCCTGATTCCTGCGCTATCGACAACGGAATATATGGAATTATATCTCTTTTATTATCGACTTCATATCTAACGGCATTCTTTTGTAACATTTTCAACACCGCCACAAGGACACCTTTATACAGTATGCGTGCGATTTTTATTTATATTTGTGTTTAATTTAATCATTATGACGACCTAATTTGTTTTTGTTCTTTGATTACACTGAAGATAACCTAATTAAAGGTCGAAACGTCTGATATTAAATTTTATATTTGATTTTTATTCTATGTTATTATTGGCACTAATATTTAGCCTGGCTCAGTATGCCCTATTAATTTTCATTGATTTTAAATCTTTTGAGCCTTATACATTACCTTTATTTAATTATAATTATAAATATTATAAATATTATAAATATTTTAATCAAGAAATTTTAAAAGTTGAATACAATAAATAAGCTATTAGGACCTACCGAGTAAATAATTTTTGTGTAAGTAAAATTTTTTTGTATCAAGATATTTTTCCCTCAGTATAAAAATAATAAAATATTGTATTATATACAATAAACATATAAGTCTATAGAAACTTTATTAAAAAGTTACAACAAAAAAATTAAATGTGCCGTAAATGAAAGAAATCATTAAATGCGGGCTTCTCTAATTTAATCTTCTTCTTTTTCTTTCTATTTTTCATTGTTTCATGCCTGGTTAGGATGCAAAATTATATTTTACAACCAAAGATTAATAGTTTAGTCTGCCAGTAAATATAGACAAAAATTGTACTTTATTAATTCGACTATCTGGCAAATAAAGTGAACAAAAGATTCACGACGCTTCGACCCTTGATTTGGGTCTTTTTCAAGTGAAGTCTACAATAAATAATACATTACTCTCTTTTATTATTTTACCTCGTCTTTATTTATTCCCCCCTTTTTCTTTTTAATAATTCTGTGTAATGTATTATTTATTGTAGACTTCACTTGAAAAAGACCCAAACCAAGGGTCGAAACGTCGTGAATCTTTTGTTCACTTTATTTGTCAGATATCTGCAAATCCAAGCGTGTTATTTTTACACGCATAAACATCTAAAAATGACACATTTGACTGAAGCTCTTTTTATATGTTTCTTGCCATTTTAGATTACGTCATTTAACACGTTTAATCGTATTAAATTAAACATTAATACGTTCAGTCGTGTTAAATGACATGATTTAAAACGGCAAGAAATGTGTAAGAAGAGCTTCAGCTAAAATAACACGCTTGGATTTGCAGTGATAGTCAAATTAATAAAGTACAATTTTTGTCTATATTTTACAAAACTTTCGAATTCTTTTAACTTTCTATTTTTTTAATCAACCTCTTATAAACCAAGTCACATACAGGATATCCCAGGTTTTAACGGCCAAACTGCGCCAGTGTGTTTTATAGATAAAAATAAGAAAAAAATGTTATATATATAAACATAAGTCCATAGAAGTTTTATTAAAACTTCAACAAAACTACAACAAAAAATTAAATGTGCCGTGACTGAAAGAAATCAATAAACGCGGGCTCCGATAATTTAATCTTCTTCTTCTTCTTCTTCATTGGCTATTCCGTGTCTAATTGGGATGCAATATTATATTTTTCGAAACTTTCTAATTCTTTCAACTTTTTATTTTTTAAATCAACTTTTTACAAACCAAGTCATATATAAAGTGTCCCAGGTTTCAACGGCCACATTGCGCCAGTATGAAATGGAACACCCTGTATATGACTAAGTTTATAAGAGGTTGATTAAAAAACTAAAGAGTTGAAAGAATTAGAAGGTTTCAAAAAACACGGTACGGCATCCCAATTAAGGACAAATATCCAATGAAGAAGAAGAAAACTAAATTATAAGGACATCTGTTCATTTCAAGACCAAGCATTCGCGTGACATGCCTCATGCCGGATTTTAACAGGGTGGAGAGGGCAGGTGGGGAGGGGAGAAGGCTTGGTGAGGAAAATAGGAAAATACAATCGCAACGGGACGAAGCGAGATTTGTGCACGTCTGCCCGACGGCAGGCACGCTTTGTGACAGTTGCTGCGTTTTCTTCGCGTCCGCATTTACTGAAATAGCTTCTCGTGCCCTGAGAGAAACGAGTCCTCCATGCTAGAGGCTTTTTGTTCCCCCTCCCCTCTCTCTCTCTCTCTCTCTCTCTCTCTCTCTTTCTTCGCATCCATTGTCGCGTTCGCCAAGCCGCTCCATTTCCCTCCGTCAATCTTCCATCGTGTGATCCCTCTGTTGCGAGCCCAGATTCGGAGCAACGCAGGACCTATCGCAGTAGTGCATTTCGGACACGCCAGACGCTAATACGGATGAAGCCCCGAATGGGATCAACACGTCCGATCTCCGGCAGTGATCCGAGACGTGGGAGCATGGGAATTCTGAAATTAATGTAATTAAACGCTACCGAGAGGATTTGACCGAGTTGGAATAATGGTTGAAAACGCAATTAAAAAACTTAACATGAACGCCGTACCACTTCGCGTAGCGGCGAGCTACGAATTACATTACAGATGCTAACTGCGAGCTGCACCGTAAATCATTCACTGGCTGTGTATTATGAGACCTCTCGCAGGAAAAGGCGAAATTTTTCGCGATATTCCGACAAAGCTCAGTTACGAGCGCACGCAGCGTTCGAAGTTGGAAATTCGCGATAGACGACCATATTCCTCGAAGAATCGATCGAAGGAGTTAAGTTTGAAGATGGAATTTTAATCGGGAGCTCGATCACGGGGGATGCATCGGTGGTGCCAAAAATTCAGAATCAAAGATAGGAAATTGATTCGAAACTTTCGCCCGACGGATGGAGGCCGCGGGCTGCGACGGACACCCTCGTGCGTTTTACGAGACACGATTCTAATCGCGCTTTCCACTCGATAACACGGGACGAACGAGATGAATGGAGTCTCGGAGCCGTACATGCGGCGATTCTTGCAACCAAATATTTAACCAGAAATAATCTAGCTCAAAGAAGAATATGGCAAAAAGGGGAAAAGATAGAGATAAAAGAGGAAGCGCGAGAGAGAGAGAGAGAGAAAGAGAAGCATTATTTAGTAACTGCTTTGGAATATATCCCGTCTAGCACAAGAATTAAATATCAAAACAAAAATTAAGCAACGAGAGAGAAAAAGAAGAAAGAGAGAAGAGGAAAGAGAGAGAGAGAGAGAGAGAGACAGAGAAGCATTATTTATTAAGTGCTCTGGCATATATCCTGTCTAACACAAGAATTAAGTATCAAAGCAAAAATTGAGCAACGAGAAAGAGAGAGAGAAAGAGAAAAAGAGAAGAGAGAAAAGAGAGGAGAAAAAAGAGAGGAGAGAAAAGATAGGAAGTAGCGTTATTTATTAAAAATTCTGAGATATACATTTTCTCAAGCGCAAAAATTAAGCAACGGGAGAAGAGGAGACAAAGGGAGGGGGAGAGTGACAGAGTGGAGACAAGGAAAGAGAGAGAGAGAGAGAGAGAGAGAGAGAGAGAGAGAGAGAGAGAGAGAGAGAGAGACAGAGACAGAAGTCGCGTGCGAGGGAAGCGCGTATCGCGCGTCGATCGCGTCCCATTGCTATTGACATTTTCGTTATCTGCGTTACGTCGCGCCGCGTATTCGCGCGATACCGCGGATACGCCGCGTATACGTCGTGACACGTGACGTCCCACACTCCCGGCGAGAAAGAAGGGAACCGCGCGGCGTGCGGCAGGTATATAGCCCCCCGCGAAGCGCGGATATTAAGCCGGATCAATAAAATGACTTATCCCTATTGCCGCGCGTCGTGCACGGCGGCATGACGTTTCCCGTCTGGGAAACGGCCACGGGATGATCCGGCGACGTGGCGGGAAACGTCGCGGTGAATTTTCCCCGTCGTCCGACGGGCGTTTCGACGTTTCCCCGATGAGGGATGTCGAAACGCCGGGCAAACTCCATCGCCTATGTGCACGACAGACGCGTCCGGTTTGTAATCTTAATTACAGAAGACAGCGTCGAGGCTCTTCGACCGGTCGGGGGAGAGAAACGATTTTTCTCTCCCCCGTGCTCTAACTTGCAGCTGATATTCTGATTTTTAACGTCGGTACATCGTGACCGAGCCTCGGAGATCACATTTAGATCCTATTAAAGTTAGAGCCACTTGAGATCTCATCTACTTTCCCTCCTCGAGCTTGGTCCGCTAAAAGGTTTTTCCCTTTTCTCCATCACGTGATACTACTTACATATTTAATATTGTATACTCGTGTGCTTAAGGGAATTCTAAAGTGAAGACCATAGTACTACATCAATACTGCACGCACACATATACAAAAAAGATAGAGTAGGAATGTTTTCTTTTCTAGGCTTTCAATCTTGGTTCCAAAGGCTCAGTGTTATTTATTCATGTAATCCGAAGTGCGCGACGGTCTGATTTTGTACCTGCAAACCATAGAACTTTTACATTAAGGGCCAATTTCACCATCTCCAGTTAACTTAATCGACCGGTTATTCCATTGGAATTGACCAATCGCATTTGTTAATTTTGTTCAACGACAAATGCAATTGGTCAATTCCAATGGAATAACCGGCCGGTTAAGTTACCTGGAGATGGTGAAATCGGTCCTAAGGCCCAGTTCTACAATCTCCAGTTAACTTAACCGGACGGTTATTCTATTGGAATTGACCAATCGCATTTGTCGTAAAGCAAAATTAACAAATGCAATTGGTCAATTCCAATGGAATAACCGTCCGGTTAAGTTAACTGGAGATTGTGGAACTGGGCCTTAAATATTTATGTCAGGTGACAGCTCTTGAGCCGAAAGAGAGTAATACCAAATGTAATTTTTTAACTTTGATTTTATCATGAAACCGACCGTCGCGCACTTCCTTAGTGTGCGTACTTTAATTGCGTATAAAGTTTTCGCAATTCTGTCCAGCCAATTCGAAGTTGTTTCCTAACCTGCAAATGTCGGTAATTTCCATCACTTTAAGATCCCCTTAAAGTTTTAAATTAAAACGCTATTAAAACCGGCTTGAAATTGATTGAAGAATATGCTTTTATTATCTTCTCTCTCTCTCCTTCCCTCTCCCTCCCTCTCTCCCTCCTTCCCTCCCTCTCTCTCTTTCACTCTCCCAAAGCATTCAGTTCCAAGTTCCTTAATTTCAGTTGTCGTGTAATTATAATTATTATTCGTTATTATTATTCCTCGAATTATACAGAAATGGTAGACACCTCGGCCTTTTCGCAGAGAGAAAAGGATTCCAGGAAAAAGAGTCCGCAATAAAGAGAACTGGTTTTCGCACAGAAGGTATTGAATAATTTATATCTATTGCTGCAGCAGAAAAAGCGCATAAAGTTTAAGATACAAACATGACAAATAAAACTGAACATTTATTTCTACATCCAAGCGCCTTGCATCTCGGGCGTCTCTATTTTCTTCCGTAACAAGAAAGGCAAGTGATGGATTTGATTTGTAAACGCTCGATTTTCTCGACAGCCGACGAGAGTATTTTCTTCTCTTCTACGGACATCCATCTCTTTCCGGAACGCGATATCGCTCTATCTCTCACAATATATATTTCCCCCAATATTATATTTTTTTCAGTTTCCGCGGAAACAGTCAAAAATCGCTATAGCCGATGGTGCTCGATGTCGTCATGTCAAAACTCAATTTTTTCCCCGACGGGGAGAGTGTCATCGGCAGACAAGAAAAATTTTCGACCCCGCCGGCGACACGTTGGACACTTCAAAGCGAGAGAGAAAGAGAGAGAGAGAGAGAGAGAGAGAGAGAGAGAGACTGCAAGAGAAAAATCTTAATGACGTCGTCTACGGCGAGAAACGCTCTTCACTCGGCTCTCGGCTGTCGACCGGATGGCGAGAGTGGAAAATGGTCGCCCCTCGAGAGGCCGCGGAAAGGCGACCCGTGCTTCTTTTTTTATCCCGGAAAATTTCACTCGAGGATCCGACCACAACTCTTCCCCCTCCCCCCTCCCCCACCCCTTCCCCCTCCTGCTCCTGACCGCCGCTCGCTCCAGTCGCTTAGGACTCGGAGATTCGAGGGAGAAGAGAAGTTGCGCGAAAATCGCGGGCACGTAACACGGCACTGCGTGGCGGAGAGAGCGGTGAACGCGCGCGCGACAGAAAGAGAGAGAGAGAGAGGGGGGGGAGGGAGAGGAGGGAGAGAGAGAAGGACGCCGGGCGGAACCGAGCGGAACCGAGAGCGAAGCGACGGGATCGTGGGAGAGGGTGAGGAAACGGCAGAGAGGGTGGTCTCGCTCGAGAAGGGGGTGGTTCGGTGGTGGCCCGCTCGCTCGGTGGCCCGTTCGGCCAGTCGTGCTGTGGCGGCTGCAATCGCGACGTCACCCCCGCCCTGCGGAGCTCGCTGTCGCGCGAGTTACGACATCCTCCGCGGGGAGAACGCGAGCGAACGATCATCCACGCGAGCGAGGGATGAGAGCACCCCTCGCGGCCCTAATCGGAACAGATTCTCCCGCGAGGCTCGCGCGATCGTTCCATTCGGTTGCCCGACCGATCGTTGTTGCGGAGGGATTAAAAGCGAGACGGAAGGGTGTCTCCGAGTTACATCGAGCCACTTAAAACGATCCTTTCTCTCTCTCTCTCTCTCACTCTCTCTTTTTCCCTTTCTCTCCCTCTCTCTTCCTCTCTCTTTCTGTCATTCCGAGAGTCCATCCGCTGAATCCTTGCAGCTCGGAACTCGCGAACTCCGAGGAATAATCCGCAAAAAAGTCGCGACGAGCTTCCGCTTCCCGTTTCGTTTCGGAATTCGCGGAGTGTCGGGGGAGCGTGTTTCTCCTCACCGACGCGAATATATTCGCGGCTTAAGAGACCTGCGAAATTCCAGAGGAACGTTCCGCGAGGACGATCACGAGGAGGGCGGGAAACCGGAAAAGCCGACGAGGTCTCGTCCATCCTCTTCGGAGTGACGAGTAAGATTCCGCGTCGATCCCTCGCCGATCCGCGGACTGACTCGCTCGAAATCGCGAGGACAAAAACGGGAAAACGCTGGTTAACGAGGCGTCCGACTTCCCACGCACCGTCGCCGTATCGCGGGGTGTTCGCGGGCACGCGATAAAAGACGACCTTGCCGATTCACCCCGACCGGCTGAGCGCGAGACGCGAGTCGCGCGGCGGGATCTCGCGCGGATTCGACCCTCCGCGCGGCGGAGAGAGTGAAAGACGAAGCGAACGAGAGGGAAAGTCGCGGGATCAAGATGTATACGCGTGCCGTTGTGTAGACGAGCGCGAGCTCGCGAGGAGTTGTCCGGCTGTTTCTCGCCTTGCGAGGGGAAATCGATCGCGGCTAATTAGCCGGACGACGCGGGCCGGTGGCGAAGGTGCGCTGGTATCGCGTATTTTGATCTGCGATTTTTTGCACGATTGCGCGAGGATCGTTCGATAAAGCGAGTCGATCTGAACGATCGACGAAGGACGGATCATCCGCGACGGGCGGACTCGAAGAGCTTTTGTTTGCTGGAACTGTCTATACCGCTGAGACTGCACGAGCAACAAAAGGCCCACAGGATCTATCGCTCCAAGTTCCCGCTGAATTTCGGAACTGATCGATGCTGTTATCACGACGGAGGATTTCGCCGAGGCGTGGCGATTATCGGTACGAACACCAGGCGATAAAAACTTGGCTAAGTCACAAGGAAGTTATCTAGTTAGTTGTTGGAGGAGTAATTTTTTTTGTTAAAACGTTTCGGTCAGAAAATAATGTTACAGATTTGTTAAACTATTATATTTTCCTGTTAACTCTCTCTTTTTTATATAAGGTAATTGGGCGGAAGACGCCAAACACATTTTGTATTTAATTTATAAAAAAAATAATATATATATTTTGATTAATTCAAATAAATGTATTTGTTATTTAAAGAATACAGTATTAGAAGACACTATAAAATATAAACATAAAGTAATAGTTAACTTATAAACTTATAAACGAATTCTGAATCATGGTTGGCATCTCCCCCCAATTACCTTATACATATTATATATATATTAAATCAAATAAAAAGTTGCAAGAATATATTTTATAAGAAAAACTTTTGTCAAGTTGTAAAAAAGTCTAGAAATTATTTTTTAAAATTATCATTATTTTTTATTAATTTTTTAAATTAAACATTCAGATCATAAATATTTTAATGAAAAATTATTAGAGAGTTCAAGTTATATATTTCTTAATCTTTTGTATACAATGTGAATTTTTACATTGAATTATATATATATAATATCGACTATCTTTTATTTATTTTTGTGAGGGTAGATTTAATTAAGGGAGATTTTTAATTAAAAGAAAAAATCATTGCGGCGTAAAAAGAGAAACAGTAGAGGCTGATATAAGCCGAAGGTTTGGACAGAGAATTGATTCATTATTGTTTAAAAGATAAAAGAGAATCGAAACGTCTCTATTATACATACCAATCTTTCGTGTACTTTGCTTTGTCTACACTTCGATTTGGATTCTTCGCATTGATTCTTTTGTCTTAGCATCTATTGTTACTTTTTTCTACGATTCTTAATCTTTACGATTTTTTCTCGCACTAGAAAAAACAGCGACACTGGAAAACATCATAAAGAGTTATAATTTTACATTAAGTCTTTTTGTTAAACACGAAATTTCTGTGTATCACGAAATTAGCCAATGAATTTGCAAAGGAAGTGCGATCGATCCGAAGAAATTCTGCATATAATTATTACATTTAATTATAATTATAATTAAATTATTATTCTATCTATACTATATAAATTACATTTTACATTTTACACAAATTACATATTACATTTTACATAAAAATAATGAGAGAATAAATCTTGTATAGAGGAGATGACACGTGTCGCCCGTTGCTCTGAACGTCGCGAGCCGCATTAAACCCCGCTTTTTAATTAGCTAAATGAGGCGAGTCGACGCTGACTCTTTTCCGCCGCACCTGTCGCGATCCATGTCGGGGATGTTAAAATTATTAAAGACGCCCGTCGATTAGCGGCGATGCACGGAAGCGAACGGCCGGAAGCAATCTCGGTGCGCGCTCGATCCCGCCACCCCTTGCCCCCATTCCTCACCCCATTCTCGCTCGCTATTTCCACGCAGTTATTCCCCGAAAAGAGGATTCCACGAAGGGGAAGCTTCCCGTTTTCTGATCCCCCTCTCCCCCCCCTTCTCCCACCACCCTCATCGTTCTCATCTCGTGCCACGCGCCTCGTCGGCCAGTCGAACGATTGCGGGATTATCGAGGCAATCTCGAAGCGATTCGCGTTATTACCTGTGTTTACATAATCGCGGGCCCCTTCCCCACCCCCCCCCCCCACTGTGTTTGTGAGCCATTTCCACGCGGTTACAAGCCGCTCGCCGCCCCGCCGCGAGAGGGATGGACGAGAGGGAGCTTCCCTCCCGCTCACCCCCTCGCCCCCTCCCTCCCGCCCCGTCGATTCCCCGCGTGTTTCATCGTCGGGTCGTTACGGGTGGTTACGGGATTACCGGGGCGATCCCGATGCGATTCGCAATATTACGCGTGTTTACACAATCGCGCCCTTGCGCTCGCGCGCAATTACCATGCCGCGGCGAGCGGAGGAACGGGAGCCGCACATGGTAGGGCAGGAGGGGGTGGGGGGAGGTTTAGGGAAGAGAGGAGAAACGACCGTTCCCGTTTCCGTCCGTTTCGAGTCGAACGGGATTACGGGATTACGGGGGCAATCTCGAGAGATATACTCTTGTGTATATACACATTTTCGCGAGATACACCCGTATTTATATGTACATTCGCGCCCTTGCCCTTGCCCGATCCTCGCCCGCCCACGCCATTCCCTCCTTCCACCCTCCCCCACCCTCCGTCTTCGCGCCGCCTCTCGCGACCACCCCGTCGAGACACACTTCGACGCTACGTGCCGATGCGCCCGTGTAGATATATACGCCCTATGTAGGACGTAGCACGCATTAGCAGTTTCCCGAGCAATCACGGGCCGGAAGTCGCCGGCGAAATTATTAGTCCGAAAAGCGGACGCGCGATATATAGACGGGCGAGAAGCCGATACGAGGAGCCATCCCTATGGCGCGGCTCGCCCGCTCGGAAGTCGCCTCCATCACGTCGCCGATGATTTTCTCCCTCCCGGGAGGGGATATCTCGTCCGCAACCCTCCTCGCGTGCTCGTCCCACGTTTCCGGGAAAGTTTGGATGGATCGTGCGACGACGTACCCTCGGCCTCGGCGCGCGTAATTTCGGTGGTACAACGGCGACCGCGCCGTATCTAGCCAGAAATGATAAGTCCAGGGTAGCGATCATGTAACTTTTTCTCTAGAGCGGAAAACGTGGAAAGTGAAAAATTTCTCCATTAACTTCAGTGGCAAAAGTTTTCACTTTTCCCATTTTTGTCCTAAGGGATAAGTTACATGATCGCTACCCAGAGGTGATCAAATGGTCGATCGCGGACACTGGGGCGGTCGATCGTGTGACAACATGAAATTCACAATACAACAATTGTAATTGCAATGTAGAGACCCTCTAACAATCCAAGGAGAACAGAAAAGTCAAAATAATGTCAATTTGACATCATATTGACCATTATGTCATTTTTTGGTCATGATTGAAATCTCGATCTAAAAATCAAAAAGACATAATAAAAAAGGAGTCAATATAAAGTCATTTTTAAGTCATCTGAGATCGAGATTTCAATCATGATTAAAAAATGACATAATTTGGTCAATATAATGTCAAATTGACATTATTTTGACTTTTCTGTTCTCCTTGGGAAGAGTCACGAAATAACATTAAAGTTAGATCGGTGACGCCATTTTTCAGTAGAACAACTAATCATTATTTGACACTTTAGTTGCACGGAAAGAACGATTTTGCTGCAGTATCTAAAAATTTAGCCAGATATATATCTGAAAATAATGTTGTTGGATCATCAAAATAATTATGCCGGACACTCAAACATAATGATACTGTTGCGAAATATTTTGACATTTTAGTAACTATCCCAAGTAGAACACAAAAGTCATGATGACGTCAACATGATGCTAAAATCACACCTTTAACATCATTTTGAGGTCATTTAGACGTCATCGTGACTTTAAAATGATGTCAAAGACGTCATTTTAGCATCTTTTTGACGTCATCATGACTTTCTGTTCTACTTGGGATAGCTTGGGCGTCCTACGCAATTATTTTAATTATTCAACAAAGTTATTTTCAAATTTGTATCCGGCTAAATTTTTAGATATTTCGGCAAAATCGTTCTTTCCGTGTGAGGTTTTAAAATACAGATTTTATAAACATATTTCAAATACAGATACAATCATGCTGGTATGCTGACTGTAAATAACCGTACTATTTACCGTCTATCTACTAGTTTGTCGAAAAATGCATCAATCAAAATTGGGGACGCTATTTCGTGAATTTTATTACAGGGTCTCTATTGCAATGCAACCTCATTAATTTAATTATTGCTGTTTTACGCCCATCGCAACACAAACACACAAAATAAAATAAACATGCTTATTTCACATATAAACCTAGATCGCTGCGACAGGAAACAGTAGATCGCAATGGGGTGAGGAAGCTGAAAGTAGATCTTGATGCTTCTAAGTTTGGCCACCTCTGGATTAGTCGAATCGACATCGATTCGACGTTGATGCATCGATGAATGGTCAATGTCAAATACTGATTGATATTTTTGTCATTTTCGATCTTATCATACTTGTTTTTATGTTAATTGAGTAATTGCAAATATTTCTATAAGATTTCTATTGTCTTTCGGCTAATTCCACATCGAATACAGAGAATATAAATATATATACTGCGTTTTCCGACTTTGTAATTCAATATAGAATTGACCGAAAGACAATGGAAATCTTATAGAAATATTCGCAATTGTTCCCCACACAGCACACGATATTGCGATATCCACTAGATATCCGAGGGATATCTCAATAACCGTAGGATCTCCATGGGATCGCATTATGTCCAATTGGACATGTGGATCACTCTGGGATATCCTCAGGGTAAAGTGTGCTGTGTGGGTCACAACATAAAAACAATTATAATGAGATCGAAAATATTAATCAGTATTTGACATTGACCATTCATCAACGCATCGACGTCGATTCGGCTATTCATTTCTAACTGGGTAATAAGCTGTATTATAAATCGGCAAGTGGTAAACCGGAATCTCAGCTCCGCCAATCGTTTACGGAATTTTTGCAGGACTCCCGCGGAACCCGAGATCTCGATCCCCCCGTGACGACACGACCGCCTTATCTTGAACTCGAGGACGCGAACGGGGAAGGACAAGAGCGGCGAAGCGGCCGCGTCTCGTCGTTGTCCTCGAACTGGGTCGTCGTCGTCGCTTTGAAATTCAAAACAAGACCACGCCGACGTACGCCGGTGCCATCTCGGATTTAAAGCCGGACATAACGCCGTTATCATGCTCGTTAGACTCGGTGAAACTAAATCCGCTTAACGAGTCGGAAATTCATCTGTGGAAAAAGACGGTAGGAGGGCAAGACAAAAGAAATATTCTGGAAGACGAAGGAGAAGGACGGTCGCGTGTCTCCGCGGGGAATGGAGAAGAGGATTATTCCATAAAAGAGGCGGAAGAAAAAGAGCCGGAAATTCAGCAGAGCCCTGAGCTCGGGGTAGGAAGTTTTCGATGGCCACGACGACGTTGAGGCCGACGACGACGACGCCGAGACTGGAAACGACGCCGAGCGATCCTTCCGGCACCTGAGCCTTCCGATATACCTCGCCCGTCCCGATTCCGGAAGAACCGTTTATCGGAACAACGGTCCTCCGAGATCCGCGATAATCGCATCGGACGCTTCGAGGCCTCCCTTGAAAGAGTTCCGGAGAGGATTCCGTGCTCGGCTCTCGCCCATCTTCTCGAACCGACGGGCGTTCGTTCGGGAAATAAAAGAGAAACGAGAGAGACGCGGAAAAAGAAAACTCGACAGGGATAATATACAACGGGAAGGATCCGAGGAGCGCCCGAGGGCGATTCGAGAAGCGATCGTGAAAGAGAGCGATCGACGTACTCCCGGGATTTATCGGGGTCTCTTCATCGTTTGTACCTCCCGGAGGGATGCCTAACGCGGAAAAGTGCGCTCGATCGGTCGAGCGATCGAGGGACGATCAGGAAGCAAGTGCTCGCGGTCAGTGGTGCGCGGGTATCGGAATTTCTGGCAGGAAGTCCGACGTTTTTCCCCCGCGCGAATCGAGGAAGCGCCTTCCCCCGCGTTAATGATCAAGGATCCTGCCAGTGTGCGGTGAGTACGGAGTCTATCTCGATAACCGAAATCACAAGGGACACCAGCCGTAATCGGACAATTAATACCGTCGACTCTCGATGTTAGGGAACTGTAATCTGACTGTGTTTGTTAACGAGAGGAGACCAGAGTCCGATTGACTGCGAAAATGTAGAGAGGATTCGCGCGAGTGAGAGCGAGTGAAGGATGGAAAACTTTTCGCTTCGAGGTAGACGCTCGGCACGAAGTATGGACATTATCCCGATAGATGTAACGGGCGAGGCGGACCGAGGATCCTAGGATTTCCCCAAGGAGCGAGGACTGTCAAGGACGGCGTGAGAGAGAGAGAGAGAGAGGGGGAGGAGAGAGAGAGACGGCGCGCAATCAAGACAGTTAAGATGCACCAGTATGTGTCTTGGCCGTTGCTGCTCCTGACCTTGTCGCTGCAGCGTTTAACGACCCTGTCGACGGTGCAGTCGAGGATGCTCAACGAGGCGGTGCTGATACCCGGCGACATCGTGCTGGGTGGACTGTTCCCGGTGCACGAGAAGGGCGGCGGCACCGCGTGCGGGCCTAGCATCTATCACCGTGGCGTGCAACGCCTCGAGGCGATGCTGTTCGCTGTCGATGAGATCAATCGAAAGGAGATACTGCCGGGCATCACGCTGGGCGTGCACATCCTCGACACATGCGGCCGCGACACGTACGCGCTCAATCAGAGCCTGCACTTCGTCAGGGCGTCCCTGTCCAACATCGACATCAGCGTGCTGGAATGTGCGGACAAATCAACGCCCAGGGTGAAGAGGACCGCGAGCGCGGGGCCGATCTTCGGGGTGATTGGCGGCTCCTACAGCTCGGTGTCGCTGCAGGTGGCGAATCTGCTGCGGCTCTTTCACATCCCTCAGATATCACCGGCTTCCACGGCGAAGGCGCTCAGCGACAAGACCAGGTAGACAGATTCTTTTCGTCGAAGTTGGTGCTTTTAAATATTAGATTATTGGTGCAAAAGTTGACTCCTCGTGTTTGTTGAATAAAGTGGAAAAGTTACAGTTCTGATAGTAAAGTTACATAGGTCGCTGAAGGACCTTTTCTTCGATAAAAATAACTTTCTACGATATTTTTATTGAAGAGCTAAAAAGTGACCATATTAAAGATAGGATTTAATAGGGAATGATAAAAATGGCAAAATGACGAAATAAATTTTGTGCCAATCTAATAATTATAAATCGTTTTCAAATTTGAATCAGGGACACAATTAATTATAAATTAGTCTTTCAATAGCTCGTTATCGAATTATTCGAGTCGTACTTCGCAAATATCTGCTTTACAACTCCGTATGTTTGAATAATCAGTCGATCTATTATTTTTCAGAATTCGTGGTTTCCGAATAAACTTCGACTTTTTTTCGAGAAAATTTACGATCTCTTTTTTCTGAACTCAAGTTGGACCATTATTGATTTAAACAGTGTTCGATTTGCCAGAAAAATAATTAATGTGAGCATCCGACATTCCCGTCAGATGCTTGTTAGTTTGACATCGTTTGTCGACCTCACGTGTAATTGTCATTAGATGATTCCGATTACTGTTCAAACACTCGTTATAGGTGACTTTGATGAGTACGTATCTGCTGGGAACGACCATTTAAATGTACCTCGAGGTTGCACGTATCTTAATTCTCATTATTAATTGATCTCCTAAATGAATCTAGGAAATGAATTATCAATAATCCAGGATTGATAATAGTAGATTCCTATTCGATGAATAATATCTTGAAACTTTTTTCACAATAAATGATAATCTTAAAATTTCTTTAAGTAGAAAAAAATAGATTATGTATACTACCATTCATAAATTTTTACGCTTTCGATTTTCTTGAACGTAAAGTGAGTCTTTAAAAAATATTGAAAAAATGTATGCGAATCAAGCATATTATAACAAATATATTTTCTCTTTTCCGTAAACTCTTTAGTTTCAAAGTTGAAAAATATTTTATAAGAAATGAGTTTTTACACAAGAAGTTTTTTCGAAAAATTATCGCAACAATTTTTTTTAAAAAGCATTCTAAAGTTAAGAAAGTCTATTTTCAAATACTTTTTATTAATTTTTGTCTGATGATGTTCCATCAAGCTTCAAAAAAAAAATATTTAAAAACCAATACTAATTTTAAATTTTATGTAATTTAGGAATAAAATATCGTAGAGACGAAACTAAAAGACAGATTTAAAAGTCTATCTCTCCTCTTTAACTCTTTTAGGTCCAGTGGTACATATAAATGTGTTAAAAATATCACATTTTTGGTAAATATTAAGTTATTCAGTTCAACTAGGGCTCATTTTAAAGAAACTTGTTTAAACTTTAATTTAAAAATATTGTGATAAATACAAGCATAAAATATAAAAAATTATTCATGTAATAAGATCGAAAAGTTTTCAGACTAATCATGAAAGATTTGACATGATGCACAGTATTACTTTCGCGATTACTCAAATATAACTGATAGTACAAACTTCTGATGATATTTAAACTATATATATTTATACATATGTATAAATGTATAAATGTATAATGTATAAACACGCGCGTGTAATTTTCAAGCCTTTTGTATTTCAATGATAGAAGAAATAATTATTGATGGAGAAACGCTATTGATTGATATTTGCAGATGCCAGAAGAACTTTTGAATCTTTCTACATAGTTTTTACCTATATATGTCTTGTTATCAATGAATACCTAATTTTCTTGATAAAACATTTATTATAATATTATTTATTAGTATATTTTAGAACTAATTGTTATAATCTTTTTAATTTTGATATAGCATTTTATGTCTAATTACATTTGTCTTTAAATAGTTTTTTTTTTCAATTTTTTGCTTCTTTATAAAAGTTTTTATTTTCGTATTTAGTAATCCAAAAAACCCCATAATAAACAATTTCATTACAATTTGATAATATTTTATTTCTTGGATCCACCATTTTAAATTTTTATATTTCGATCTCATTTTTGTATTCAGTGACCTCTATAAACCTTTGACTAGATAACATATATATGTCCCAATTCTAAAAAAAAGTCGGATCTCAAAAGGTTAAAATGCATTTTTGAACACTTCTTTACAATTTTTTTTCATCGAGATACTTAAGTTTTCGTGAGATGCGAAAAAATCGCAAGCGTTCCCGAACTTATGAACGGTAATGTATATAATATGTATATAATATAAAACTCAAATATATTTTTATACTATATACAGGATGTTCCATTTTTTTTTTAACTTTCGCATCGCTATATCTCGCGAACCGATGATTTTATTAAAAAATGTTTCAAGTAAAATTTACTCTGTTTCGAGAGGGACATGATAGGCACACATTTTTTCTAGGTGTGTGTCAACAACTATATGTTTTCTTTACACCAACTGATTCATCTCGTTATTCTGTACATAAAAATATTAAAGTATGATTATCAAGAAACGAACAGTCTACAAGATATTTTATATTTCATAAAATATGTCAAAATAGAGTATAAAATATCTCGAAAATTATTAATTTTTTGATTTTATATTAAAAATTACTATGTATATGGCAGTAGCCATGGACCATTGCTGGAATTATAAAAATTTTTATTATGTTATTATATTAATAATTATTAAACTCATTTGTGAAAACATAGTAAAAATTTTTATAATCCAGCAATGGTCCACGGCTACTGCCATACATAGTAACTTTTAATATAAAACATTTTCCGTGTATCTTAATACTTTTATGTGCAAAATAAGGCATCATATATTATATTAAAAAAATCATATAATTCCATTTAAAAAAGCAAAGGTCACCTTGAAATCTCAGGAATACCTCCACCTAGAAAAAACATGTGTCCATCATAAGATGTCCACCTCGAAACAGAGTAAGTTTTACTTAAAATATTTAGCAATAAAATCATCGGTTCGCGAGAGATAGCGATGCGAAAGTTAAAATGAGACACCCTACATATTATATATATAATATAAAAAAAATAATTATATATATACGAAAAAACATTTAATTATAGTTTTGGAAAGCCCTCGAGATAAGCTACAAGAATATGCAATAAAAAGTAGGCAGTTCCATTTAAAAAATTGAAGGTGACCTTCACGTGACCTTCAAGCAACTATTCAAGGTCAAACTAATGACACCCTCTTATGTGCCCCTTGAAACCGTACAACTTTTGTCTGAATCATTTTTGCTGAAAATGCTTCGTTGTAGAATTATCGAGGTGCGTTTTTTTAAATGGGACACCCTGTATATATATATATAATTATATATATAAATTTATATACATATTTAAATAAAACATAAATAAGCAATTATATACTCTGACAAAATCGACCGTGAACACAATCTCAAGTCAAATCGAGTGCATTTCCAGTGCCGCTCATCTGATCTTCAGGTTCGACTATTTCGCGAGGACGGTACCGCCGGACACCTTCCAGTCGATCGCGCTGGTCGACGTGGTGAAGAGTGCCAACTGGTCGTACGTCTCCACCGTGTACTCCGAGGGTAGCTACGGCGAGTACGGGATCGAGGTGTTCACACGCGAGGCCACCGAGCGTAACGTTTGCATCGCGGCCGCGCTGAAGGTGCCCAGCGCCGCCGACGACAAGGTGTTCGACGACATTATCCAGCGCCTGAGCAAGAAGCCGAACGCCCGCACGGTCGTCCTGTTCACCCGGGCGGAGGACGCCCGCGGTATCCTCGAGGCCGCGAGACGGTCGAACCTCAGCCAGTCGTTTCAGGTCGGTGGCCGGGGTTGGGAACTTGGGGGTAATTATTGCGGAGCCCTCGCTGGTAACATGGAACCAGCCCTGCATCTCTTCTCCCTTATTATCGATTAGCAACTATCGTTTCTTCAAACGTACGTCGGTGGTTTCTTGTGCAGGGTCTCCGTATTGTCAGTGAGTTATTTTTCGAAGCGCATCGAAGTTATTTTGAAGCGTGTCCCGCGGTTCTTCTTTTTGAAACAAGATTTCTTGAAATCTCGTGTCTCTCGTCTCTACCATTATTTTCCATCGCGCCGAGACAAAATGGGGCTCCGCAAATACGGCCCGATTTCTGCGCTCTAAAGTTCCTCAAACAGCGATCGAATATCTCAGTGGCTGGCCAGCGACGGCTGGGGCCGGCAGAGTAAGCTGATCGAGGGCCTCGAGGAGGAGGCTGAAGGTGCTATCACCGTCGAGCTGCAATCGCGGAACATCCCCGGCTTCGACAAGTACATGGAGTCGCTCACCCCTGAGAACAATCGGCGGAATCCGTGGTTCGGCGAGTACTGGGAGGAGGTGTTCGGCTGCACCCTGATGAGGCCCTACGAGAGTATTAGTTCGTTCGTATTGAGATCCGGCAATGGAAGCTTATGTATGAACGGGCTCAAGCTTGAGGCGTCGAGGGGCTACGAACAGGAGTCCAAGGTTCAGTTCGTCGTGGACGCGGTCTATGCGTTCGCCCTCGCGCTCGACAAGCTGCACCACGATCTCTGCGGACGCAGTGGTGAGGGCCTGTGCTCGTCAATGGCCAACTACGACCGCGGCGCGTTCTATAAGAATTATCTGCTGAACGTGTCCTTTGTAGGTGAGTCCGATGACGGCGCGCGTCGTGCCGCACAAAACGGGATCCGGAAAGAGAGCAATCGTGACGGCGCGACGCGCCGTTTGTTCGCCTCTTTTGTACCGCTTTTTTTTCACCCTCCCATCCCCCCGCCGTTCTTCTTACCCTCTTTCGTTCTAAGGAGGCCATTGCTGAAGAACTGCCGGAGAGGGAGGACGGGAGAAAAAGGAACGCTAAAGAAATGCTCGATGAAATGGCGTTGGATGGGATAATCGGCGAAGCGATCGATCTAAGAAAATTAAATCCTGTCAGCTTCGTCGAAAATGAAAATCTTTCAAAAATACAGCTTCAAATCGAAATAATTAAAAGCTATTCACGTTGCTCCTGAGACTTTGCTTTTCGCGGCGCAAGCGGCGTATTCTTTCTTTTTGGTCTTCGTTTCAGGATATTATTAAGCTTTCACAAAATTGGGAAGTACTTGGGAAGTAACACCATTACCGTTACAATTATTTTTTTATAGCGAACTGGAAACGATATTTTTATCGTTTGTTATATTTGTTTATTAGTAACAGTGACGCAGTTACGTTTTTGAGGTAACAATAACAAATATTTAATTAAAATAATATATAAAATAATTTATTATTTTTATCGTCCCTTTGCACGCGTATAATACGTATGGAACAGATACAAGCGAGTTTTATAAAAGGGGAGCTTTATGTTTGATCATATTACAATGAATTACAATTGTTCATAGGCTCTATATTGATCTGGTCAATTAGTGATATAGGCAATCGGATTTATTACTTTATAATGTTATTCTAAAAAAAGTCATTAAACTTTGGTGAAAAAGTAACGAAAATTATAACAACTTAAAGTTATAACAAAAATTATAATATATGTTATATACTTTATAATATATGTATTTATAATATATGTATTTATAATTATAATATATGTTATATACTTTATTAATTATATACTTTTAATTTATATACTTTATTTATATAATTTATTAATTATTTACTTTTTCCAATAGATAACAAGTTACTTTTCAAAAGTAACTTTCTCAACTCTGAGTTTTCGTTATATTATTACATGAGCGAGCTGTCGCCATTGAAATTGAATCGTTAATCTTTAAAGAGCCGTAGGGCTGTTTTTTAAAATTACACAGATTTTATTATAAATAAATATATGCATAATTAATTCGACCGAACCATATTGCCTCGGGATTCGTGACCGCAATGAAAATCCGCAGTCATCCGAATTATTTTACAGACGCCGCCGGCAGCGAGGTGAAATTCGACGAGCACGGCGACGGCTTGGCGCGATACGAGATCCTCAATTTCCGTAAATCGAAGAATGGCGCGACCGGCTATCACTATCGGGTAAGACTCATTCCGAGCGCCCTAATCACTGTAACGCGCCATTATATCATCACCGATGCATAATTGAACGAACTGTCTGCCCGCCGAGAGCGATAAATTCAATTGGAACTCCAGAGAAAGAGCCACTCTTCCTCCCCCCTTCCCGCACTTTCGCAAACTTTAGTTCTCATCGTCGCTCTCTAATACGCGGGTGAAGTAGCGATGGAGATTTTCCGACAGTCGAACAATCTGAACAGTGTCCGAACTTCGTGCCTCTGAACAGTACAATCGAATCGAATCGAATCGAATACCCTGAAGATAGGTTTCAACGAATCGGATTCAAATTCGGACAAAGCGTTTAGCTTTATATTGAGAGAATTTTTGTCTAGAAATTGTGAAATCTATGTAAAAAATGCTAAACCGATATTTTTCGGTTTTCGCGAACTTTAATTCTCATTATCACTCACTAATACGCAGATAAAGTAGTGCTTTGAACAATGTTCAAACGTTCGAACCTTACAATCGTTCGAATTCCTTGAAGATAGGCTCCAACAAATCTTATTCCTATTTGGATAAAATGGTAAAACAAAGGATTCAGCTTTATTTTAACAGAATTCTGGAGTCATTAATAGTGTTCGAACTTCGCGTCTCTCTCTCTCTCTCTCTCTCTCTCTCTCTCTCTCTCTCTCTCTCTCTCTCTCTCTCTCTCTCTCTCTCTCTCT
>NJRP01000504.1:8936-22280 GCA_003063835.1 Aphaenogaster floridana | reverse complement strand
CAAAACAAACTATAAAATATAGTGAGATTATAGTTATTTCAACTATTTTTTTCTCTCAGTGTAGCTAATAAATTTTGAACATTTTTTTCTTAATAAAATGAATTTGATACACAGCATATATTTCACATAATATATTGACATAATATTTTAAGACTATAAAATCCATGTTTTACACGAAAAAAATTAAAACAAAATCTATTTTATTATAAATTTTGCAATATTTTTTGTCATATTCAAAATGCTATTTAAAAATTTGTAATTCTGTCATCGAATTCATAATAAGCGATTTCGAAAACCCATAAAGATGCACGAAAAATATTTAATATACGACGATTCATTAAGAATTTTGTGAAATTTTCCGCCATATTGAATTCGCTATCTTTGAATTTATCATGTTAATATCAAATTCATATTTAGCAATCTTCGGAAACATTATTAAACAAAGATGCACGAAATAAAATTAATACAATCTATTTTATTACTAATTTTGCACTTTTTTGAAATCCGCCATTTTGAAATTTAAAATTCTGACTTTAAATTCGTATTCAGCGAACTTGAAAATCTTTATGCATAAATTATTATCTAAATCAATATATGGAAATACCCTGCACATTTTAAGCCCATTTTTGCATTTTGAAGTCCCATACTCAAGGGGAAGTCTTTTGTCCTCTTGCGAATTTATAGGCGGATTATCCGAGGGAAATTTCAGAGATTTCGTATGTCATGGACGGATTGTACGTCTCGCGGCTGCATTCAGGAGGGGGGGGGGCGAATTACGTAATATCGGTCGTTTTCCTTTAAAGCGAGTTTTTAAAGCTCCCGTTTCTTCCCACTGCAGCCGTATTAAACTTACGACGTCAGAAGCGAGGAAGTCGTGCGAGTTTTTCTCCCTCCCTTCTTTTTCATTTTGCCGAAATAAATTAGCTTCTTCCCGATCGCGCTTGGATCGGCAGAATTCGATCCTTCTCTTTTTTACTATTCCACATTAGTTTTTTTATTATCCCGCGCGTGCGATTCAGTCTGCATTAGTCCCACCCTTTCAGCGGAAATGGACCTTGAATTTATAACTCGGATTACTGGCATTGCCACATCTTCGTTAAAAAAAATTAACGACTCCGCCGTTTTAGAAAGTAACGCGGTAGAAGCGGGATTTTCGTTCGATCGAGATCCACAGCTGCTTATCGACCCGACAAGCTTCAAGTCTTTGGTGGCACGCGAGGAGAAGAAGAGCGGTCCCATCTCGACGACTGCAGGAGGAGGATTCGCGCGACTTCTCGCTTCTGACGTCATAATTCGATACGCGACTGCGACGAGATGACGGGAAAGGGGGGGAAGGAAGCAGGACGCCCGAGGCCTTTCTGCGAGCGGGAATAGATCGGTCTATTACTGAAATCATTTTACTCGTAATAAAGTTTTTGTCGCCAGCAGCGAAACGTTGACGCGCCAACGCGGCGGTCGACGAAGAAATCCAATTATTTTATCGCGACGGCACGTGTTGACACTCCCTCGAACGGTGGAGGAACCCCGCCACCCCGCCGGAAGCGACAATGCGTTCCAGGCACTCTCGGGCTTAGGATTACCATAATAAAATTGGCAAAAGTAGAACTTTTAGGCCAAAAACCCCGATATTTCGCTTGCAACCACGGTTGCCACCTTCAGACTAGTATTCTGCCGGAGATCAATTTTAAAGAAGAAAATAGTTACAACTATATAATGCACGTACCATTTTCGAATTTGCCATTTTTCTTTTCTTGCTTTCTCTAAAAAAAAGGTCGTTAAAATGAAGCCTGCCGCCGGATATTCCTTTAAAAAACCGGAAGAAACTGAAATTATACTTGTGTGTACTGTACGCGCACTTATATGTTTGTGTGTAAATACTAGTCTAAAGGTGGTAACCGTGATTAAAAGTGATCAGCCGGAGATTTTTTCCATCTCCGGAGAGCCGGAGATTCATCCAAAAAGCCGGAGGTGGCAACCGTGTTTGCAACCCTACCCTATAGACGCACACAAAAATTGCGAAAATAGGTTAGCAAATTAGTTATAACAATAAATGAATAATTATTTTATATCTCGTTTTCAATAGTACTTATTGTTAGAGTAAAATGAATAAATTAAACATGTTTTTAATTTAAAAGAAATTTTATTATTAGGTACCTATCTACCTTATTGTACTTATACCTATGTGCTATATTGGTATTTTTAAAATATCAATAAAATAACAAATAATTATAAAATATATTAAAGAACCAAATCAACACGAAACTATTGGCTTTTATCGGTAAATTAAAGTGATTGAATATGATGTGGTTACTTAATTATAAATTATTTAATTATAAATTTAAAAAGCAAAATATTTAGGAATTTCCTTAAACCTTAAACCCTAGACATTCATAATTACCCCAGACAATTTGAAAAATCTCCTCGGATGTCCCCGGACGCCCCACAAAAGAGGACGGTATCCGAGGAAAAGAGGACAGATGGCAACTCTACGTTCATTTCCTGTTTTTTCCCACACTGAGAGAAAAAAATGGTTAAAATAACAATAATCTCACTATATTTTATAGTTATAGTTTAGCCTCAAACATATTTTTATAGTTCATTTAAACATGCAAAATATAGCAGAGTGAACACAGATTTATAGTCATCATATTTCTTTTGTTATTATTACCATATGTATAGTAAAGCATGTTATGAGAATAGTTATCTGTATCAATATTTATCAAATATTCCAATTGTATTGACTATTAAAATGATTAATTTCTCTTACCATTCCATATATTCTATCTTACTATATTTTTACTTCAAATAATTATAATTATTGGTAAAAATTTTTTACATGAGTCACTTATACTATGCCTATATTGTAACTGTCACCAACATAGATGATAACACTTACTATAAAAATGATATTCCTAACTAATAATCACTTACTATGTCATTATAGTTCTAAATATTATACATTTTTCTCTCAGTGTACGTTTGTTTCCTGTTTTTTCCCACATTGAGAGAGAAAAATGGTTGGAATAACAATAATCTCATTATATTTTATAGTTAGTTTTGGCCTCAAATATATTTTTATAGTTCATTTAAACATGCAAAATAGCAGAGTGAACAGGTTTATAGTCATCATATTTCCTTTGTTAATATTATCATGTGTATAGTAAAGCATGCTATGAGAATATCTATACCATATCTATACCAATATTTGCTAAATATTCCAATTGTATTGACTATATAAAATGGTTAATTTCTCTTACCATTCCATATATTCTATCTTACTATATTTTTACTTCAAATGATTATAATTATTGGTAAAAATTTTACATGGGTCACTTATACTATGCCTATATCGTAATTGTCACCAACATAGATGGTAACACTTACTATAAAAATGATATTCCTATAATAATCATTTACTATATCATTATAGTTTCAAATGTCATACATTTTTCTCTCAGTGCACCCTTCCTTCTCCGACCCGGTGACTGATGAAAGCTTCGATTTTGCAGACACGGGTTGCGAGTCGACGGGCGAGAACGTGCCCCTGCAGAGCGCCCTGACCGCAGCGGTGCGGACATCCGTGGGGGTTACCGAGATCTCGCTAACGTCCAGCACCACCAGCAAGACCAATAACGAGCAAGTGGCGCAATTGTAGACTTTCGTCGTGACTAAGTACTTGGACGCAGAGACGGAGAGACGCACACGAAGTGACTTCGCAGTGACACGCGCCACAAGACGCGTCCAGAGATAGAGTGACACTAGCGAATCGCTAACACATTGATATTTTTAAATTTTAATCTGTTTTCGGGAAGATTGATAATCGAACTGAAATTTGATGGTCGATATCGGCTGAGCAGCTATCACGCGACGCGGATATCGTTCACAGCATCCACCGTCAATCGAAAAAGAGAGAGGAGAGATGCGGAGATCATCGGTCGTTATCATGATCGCTGTTGTCGTTATTGTTACTGTTGTCCTTGTGCATAAATTATATATAAATATATATACACACACACATACGCATAAGAAGAAGACACATATACGTACGTGTACGTGCATTTATCGAGCAAGTGTATACCGTGTGACCCACTAATTCTAGTCGAGCACCTCGTGACTTGTATGATTTCGATTAGGAGCGTAAATGTTGATCTCACGTTAATTCCATCCACATTCGTTTACCTCCTCGTTTATTTATCGGACGTTTAACACGCGCCTCCTCTCCCCCTCCACCGTTCCTCCGAGAGCGCCTTCCGACGAGATAATCGTACACAGTGGACAATAAATAAATGTACTTAAAACAAGCACAATTAATCTACTGCGGTATATCGAGAATATTAATCGGGAATGCATTGTTTTAGACTCGATTGTTTCTTAGCCCCCGCCCCCCTTTTCTTACACATTTTAAACGACTCATGAAGCTGATGGAGTGTTTCGGAAATCGCACGAAAATTACCTCGAATGTTTGTCTCGTTTTGGAAATATATTACTTGTATCCCTTCCGCGATACACAAACTAAAAAGGAGAGATTCCTTTTATATACACGTAACCGTCTATTCTCTTTTCCCCCCTTTTTCCTATTACGTCGGATTTCATAGGATTTTTGAAACGTTTGATCAATTTTGTGAATAACTGAGGAAGAAGAGTGATTATTGTATCGGCGATTAAATCGCCGGACTCCCGCGGCCGCTGAAGTCAAAGCGACGCGACGTACAAAAAGAAGAAAGAGAGAGAGAGAGAGAGAGAGAGAGAAAACAGAGAAAAATATCAATATCTTTTCTATTGTAACGAGCGCGGCGAGAGAGTGAAAGAGAAAGAGAGAGAAAGAGAGAGAAAAATAGATCGGACCTGGAATAAAACAATTATTGAATGGCGTGTCGGAGAGTGTGTGATTTATTCCCACCCGTTATCCATCATTCCTAAAATTTCGGTATAAAACTTCGGCGAGTTCAATTTTCAGACTTGAAAGAAAAGTGAACGTTCACTGCTGTCCGACATTCTCGTCCCGCGGCGAAAAATTAGGTGTAAAGGCCTCCGCACAATCAAAAATATAAGGAACAAGGAATGAAACATAGGGAATTGAGATATGTTAAGAAGAAAAAAGAAAGATTCTTCCTTCTTCCTTCTTCCACATCCCAATTCCCTATGTTTAATTCCTTGTTGTGAAGATTCTTCCTTCTTCCTTCTTCTACATCCCAATTCTCTATGTTTAATTCCTTGTTCCTTATATTTTTGATTATGCGGAGGATTTAACGATCTGCGATCGGCAGATAATAAACCCAATGATTTCGGCGCCTATGATGATTTCATTCTCTGGGTATTACGCGCCGTGCATTCCTTTGCATCGGTTATCAAATCGGGAGCGGAGTTCATGAGGCAAGCGTAGAATCGGTATATTTTGTAGATACCGATTTTTGAAAAAAATCGGTATTCCAATACCAGCATATATCTACTATGTTTCATAGCGACTCACGAGATTATCGATATATCGAGCGCTTCAAGAACTTGGAGAAAGAACTAAAGAAAAGTTCGTTTCCAATTAAATGTTGTTTTAATAAATAAATGGCGATCGATATGTGTATAACATAAAATAAATAAATAAATATTGACATTTTCAGTCAGGCGGGATTTTATGCCTAATAATAATGTTGGTGAATTTTATACATAACCTTATGTTTTTGAACCACGCGCCGATTGTTATTTGATTGTTTGGGACATAGTCGTATATCAAAGTTGGAAAAGTAATTTTATCATAAAATTAGTATACAATTTAGTATTGTTGTTATTAAGCTAACAAGAAATTTATTGCAATATTGTCGATATATATTCTTCCATATATGCACTAATTAGTATAAATCGTAAAAGTTTACTTCTTTCTTCAATTTCTCTTTTTTTTGTCGTGCTAAGAGCAACCAAACAGCAATTAACTTAATCGACCATTAATAATCGGCAAAATTGCCCGAAGCAAAATTTCTAACTGTACGATTTGTCCTTAATTTTTTTCATATATCAACCCTGGTGAAAAAAAATTCTCATAATATTTTTAAGAATTTGTCATGTTTTCAATTTATGAAGATTTCAGAAAGAATGTAAACGTTTTCAAATTTTATAAGCTTCCTTCAGAAAGTATAGAATGAGAAATCCATTGACATATAGGACTACGCGATCCCTACATGAAAACCTTCAAAAAATGTCCAGTAGAATTAGACAAAGAGAGGTAAAGGTCAATTGCTCTCTCTTTCTAATGCTTCTATTGGTTGCTTTTGTCCCCACCCAGAAGTTGTAAGGGACGTATTGCTAGACAATAGAAAGAGACAGAGAAAAGAGACAGAGCTTGACCTCTACCGGTCACTATCTCTTTTTTTTAACTGGTCATATTTTTCTAACCTGAGAGCAGTCCATACTATGTCGAGGGAGAAATCTTGGAAATCTTAGAATATTTTGGAATTCACATACATGAAGAATTCTAGAAAAGGTGTAGACTTTTTCAGAGCTTCTGAGAAGTGCTCCAATTTGTATAAAAAATCGGAGAAATTTTCTAAAAAGTTATAAAATTATACAGAAGTTCTGAAAAATTTTGAAATTTATATAAAAATTATATGAAGAATTTTAAGAAAAATTATCACCAGGGAAACCGACAGATTAATAACTACTGATAAATAGAAGATTAATAATTCCATCCATATTAACGAAGCAATACAAGCATTAGTCGATAAATTAATTATCAATTAAGCTAATCGTAGTTTGATTGAAGAGGAAATCTCGCAGTACTTCTGAAACGCTCGATCGCGCGTGCTTCTAAACGTCCGAGTTCCGATCATATGTTTTGTTTCGTCGACTCACGAATTGCGTAACACCACGCGCTTATAAATATGAATAAACACGCTCCTTCGGCCCCATTCGTGACGCGCACGCGATAACGACCGCCAGTCGTATCAGTAGTACGAGCACTCCCGAACTCTCTCGAGCCAAGTCGCAACATTATTGCAGTGTGACTATTGCAGTGCACTGGTACTCCGAAGTTCTCCGCGCTCCTCCTCGACCGACCGATCGGATCGGACGAACCAGCTGATGGCTCTTTCCTGGCGGCTGCTGATGGCCGTGCGAGTGGTAGGTAAAAGTATTCGTGCGAGTGACGGTTGCCAGAAAAAGAAACTCTTCTTCTTCTTTAAAAGAAGACCCTCTATTGGCTGTCTGCACAGCTGATTTCGTGTTTCTGTTTTTTATAGTTGAGCTGGCTGCACTAGTTCAGAGTTTATCTTTTTTACTCCACAATGGAGGGAAAAAGATAAACTCTGAATTAGTGCAGCCAGTTCAGTTATAAAGAACAGACTTATGAAAAATGGATCTTTCTTCCTTCTTCAATTTCTTCCATTCGGAAGCGATGTCTGATAGTTTGGTGTTTAACGATTTGCGTACAATGTTGTGCTTGTAAAGTGAGAGATATATATAGAAGAGAATGTGAACGGAAAGCAGTCGAGGTGAAATAGTAAAGGAATTCTAGAAAGATAAATACTTAGTAGTAAGAAGGAAGCGTGTCGTTCCGTTCCGTTAGAACGCGCCACGTGTCGATCGTTGCTCTCAACAGGCTGCACGCCGGATTGAACTTTGACACTGACATTGCGAGTGATCGCGAAGCGACTGCGCGTTGCGAAAATGAAGAACGAAGATCTCGCTGTCGTCTACGGGAAAGAAATCTGGTTGCATAAATTGGAAATTCAACCGAAAAAGTACGAACCGGATACCTATAACACTGTGTACCAAAAATAATTTTTTTTCACGCACGAAAAAATCGATATGTCCGTGAAAGTAGATACGAGATCTAGCATAGCAGTGCGTTTTGTTCCGCGAGATCAAGTTATTTGCGACCATATTTTCTAGGAGAAAATAAAGGGCAAACTTGAAAATTTTAGGCTTTTGTTCCAATATCTTTCCAAACCAGTAACTGTCAGATGTCTACATATTACGAAATTTTCTTGCGTAGTATACCAAAATGAGATGCACAATTTTCTTATTTTTTAAAACTGGTACGACTATTTTGAACAAACCCTTGGTTTAAATCTAAATAGGTTCGGAATAATAAAAAAATTAAAACAAAAATCTAATGAATAATTTTAATTTAAAAAATTAACAATTATAATTAACAAAAAACAAAACAAATACATTAGTATAGATTAAGTGTAGTAATGAATTTAAGTGTAGTAATGAGAGAGAGAATTCCAATTAATTGAAATTCAAATTGCGTGTTAACAAGAATTAAAAAGAAGAATACTTTTATATTTTTCAGATGAATGGATTTTTTTTAGAAGTATATGATTATTTTTCAGAAAATCATAAAATTGTTAACAATTTATCTCATAGTTGCATTTTGTGTAAATGCAAGCTTTCAGAGTGTCAACTTTTTAAGTTGCGTAATTGCAGGAAATTACATTTGTCGGTTGTTTTCGTAAAAATTCTCATGTTAGTACATTAGACATTGGAATGCTAAGTAGAAAAGAATTTCCCGTAATATTATAAAAATAAAGGACAAAATTGAGTTTTGAAAAAATAAATAAATATAAAGGACAGCTACTTGAAATAAAGGACTGTCCTCTACAATAAAGGACGTATAGTCACCGTATCGATAACAATATATTCCGAAGAAAATATTTTGAGGACATTTTCATACAACTTAATATCTTCTTACCCATGATGACAGCTATATGTGACAAATATGTAAACTGTAAAATTATGCGATTTCCGCGATTACAGCTGCGTATGAAGTAAGTGTAACAAAAAAACGAATTAGCATCGCAAAGAAACGTCAACAATAAAACTTCATATACAGCTTTTTTAAGAGTTGACTAGCATGCAGCGCGCGCCTTCTACTTTTACGGCCTTTGGACATTACATTACCATAATTGTTATTTCAGTCATTATTTGTTTCGTCCTTTATATTAACCTTGCAATGTATTTGAAGATTCGGGAAGGTTGGATTGGTAATAGACTGCGCTTATTCCGTGTAATCAACACTTGCTTTATTTCTCAGAGATCGCGGAAACTCTCTCTCTCTGACCTTCCTCTCCGCTTCCTCTTTGTCCCTACAACAACCGCCACGCTCCCAGCGTCCTCGCTCGTCTTAAGCTCTATTCGCAAGATCTTATGTCCTATCCCTATGCTCCAAACCTAATTATAGATTATCACTTATTCATCTTTTATTAGATATTTTTTTCAATATTCTACCTGATTTTATTGCAATATATACAGGGTGTCCCGCAATAAGATGTACATAGCTTAAGTATGTGTTTCTGACGTTCTTTTAAGCCGAAAAGTTCCAATAAACATGTAGCCTAAAATTAATCGTTACAAAGTTGTTGGCACTTACGTACGAAAAATAACAATAAATGAGTTAAAAATTTTATTAAATAAGTACATCAGTTAAAGTTTCATAAAATTAAATGTCGCAGTTACATGTCATTTTCAAAATGACCTTTTCGATTAGCTAGGCACATTCTCGCTCTTCGTGAAATAGAGGTGACGGAACTCATAACAACGTCCTGATCGTTTTTGATGATATTGGAAGCATGAATTATTCGATTCAGCAAATCATCTCTGTTGTTCGACTTTATCGAATACACCAACGATTTCATATGGCCATTTATTTTCAAAGCCCTCTTTTATGTTTATAATGCTTGAACGTACGAATGTACATACATACGTACATAGGAGCATTTAAATGGAAATAACTTTGTAACGATTGATTTTAGGCTACATGTTTATTGAAACTTTTCAGTTTAAAAGAACGTCTAGAACACATACTTAAGTTATGTACATCGTATTGCGGGACACCCTGTATAATACCAGTTTTTAATAAATAAATTTTTCAATTTTAAATACTATTTTAATATTATTGAATGCTATTTAAATTTTTAATACTGTGTGAATACTCTTTTACAAACATAATTTCATATTTTATTTCATTTATTTTATTAATTAAGAGCAGCTTTGAAGTTTGGAGGACGTCATTTTTCGGCCGCAAAGCAAGATGAAATTGTGCGATTGTCTGAAAAGCATGTATTTTTCCATGTAAAATTGATCGCTGAATCCGAAAATGATAAAATTAAAGCAATTGGAGCAGAACTAAATAGTGGAAAATGCATTTTTAGTTAAATATCGCTCAAAGAATTATGTATACACACACACACACACACACACACACACACACATACATGCGTGAAACACCTAAAAATGCGACCCTAAAGAATTATTGCCGTGGATACTCTAAAATAGAATATCCCCAATATCCTCATTTTCCCATGTTTAACGTCTGATAACTCGAAAAATAAATGGTTTTTGGACTTGGTGCCCATTAACACTTTTGATCAGGAGATTATGAAGTACAACATACTACAGTTTCAACCAATTTGACCGGGATCCATTTTCCCTATGGCTGGGCCCGGGGTCCTTTCTCTCTTTTTTTGGGCTTTCTACGATTTTTTTTGCGAAAAAAAGTAGTTATCACATCTTTTTTATTAAGATTCACAAAGAAAATGGTAAAAAGGCCAAAAAAGAAAGAAATTTGAGTTATTTTCGATTAAAAATGCATTTTTTACCACTTTATTCTGCTCCAATCGCTTTAATTTTATCATTTTCGGATTCAGCGACCAATTTTACATGGAAATACATGATTTTCAGACAACCGCAAAATTTTATCTTGCACCGCGATCGAAATGACCTCCTCTAAACTTCAAATGTGCATAAAAAACGCAAATAACTTGATCTCGCGGAACGGAACGCAACGCACTGCTATGCTAGATTTCGTTTCTACTTTCACGAACATATCGATTTTTTCGTACGTGAAAAATGCTGTCGCACGGTGTAATCTATCAAACATTAATTCTAGCGATAAAATATCGAAATAATCAGAAATTCAATTCCAATAACCAGAAACTCTGTTTGGTATAATCGAAATGCAATTTTTGTATACGTCTTGTTAGTTAGATCATTTTTCTCATGATAGATCGATGACAATCAACTTTTCGGCTTTATCCGGCGATCAATCATTATCACGAGAAGTATCGATAATCTTCGAGCCATGAATTTCAAAAAAGAAGAAATCTTTCGTTCATTGATTTTTAGGAGATTAGGCGGACAACAAAATCCATTTTCCTCGGCCGATTCCGAGTGAATTTTAATTTTTTTATCGTTAAAATCGGAGAGCAAACAAATTTTACTATGATAAACAATTGTTTGATGTTACAGTGAGATTCCATTTGGCTGGCAAATAGAAAAATTTTGCTGAGTAAATTTGTGCATAGAAACATGTGTAACTTGTTAAAGTAAACAGTTTATTTATTTGTTAAAGCAAACAGTCTATCCATAGCAAATGCATTTTGCCATTACAATAAAAGCGTCGCTGGTACAACGTCGATATGAAAATAAACAAAATTAGAGAATAGAAAATAAAGAAACGGAAAAGTTTTGTTGTTGGAACAAAATAATGTAACGAAGCTATTTCAGCGAGAAAAAATCAATTTTCTCGACAAATATCCAAGGCCGTGCAAAGAGGGGATACGAAAGATGCACCAGGGCCCCTAGTATTAAGGGGCCTCGAAATTTTGATTAGTTAAAAACTATTTTTTATTGTTTTCTATCCAATTTAATTTCATATGCAAATTATATTTATAATTCTTAAAGAGTAATAATTTAAATGTAATGAAACCTTTATTGTTTTAATAAATATTGTATATCGGTAATGCAATCTGTTTCCTAATCGAAAAAAGTTGGATTGAAAAAAAATTTTAATTTATTATAGAATTATAAAATTCTATTTGTGTAGTTCTATTTATAAATTATAAATTATTATTTGCTCTATTTGTATTTTATGGAATTCTATTTATGTTTTGTATAGTTATGTTGTATTCTACTTTTTTTAAATGTAGTTATAAATAAATATGTTTTTAATTAATATATATATATATATACTGTTTTATTACATTTTTAAATTAATTTAAAATTTCTTTAATATTAAATTCATGAACAGGTATAAATGACCTCATCCTTACTTTTGCATCAGGGCCCCGAAAACCTTTTGCACGGCTCTGCAAATATCTTTGTCGTCCATATAATAACTAATGAAATTTGCTACATATTTAATTTATGAATATTAACAACTAAATATTTGCTGTTATCGGTAAATTGTTTTTCACCATGTAGTGGCAAAAATTGGAAAGTAAATTACGTCCCTTCTCGATTGAGGAAGAAATGGAAATCGTTAAAGTACGAAATAATATAATAAAAGTGGAACACAGCTGTAAAACGAGTGAAGCAATAAATCAACTAATCAAGACAGAAAATGCATTGCTGTAAATAAAGTAGCGTCCGATTTATCCCGACTGGATTACGAATTGAGAGTACGTTTCAATTAATAGGCATATTACAATCTTTATATTCTATCTTTACTCTTTCCTACTATTATTTTGTCGTACCATTTCGCAAGACTTTTCCAAATAGGATCTTTTAATGTCGTTATCGACCTTCTAGCTTTTTGTGTCGTTCTTTTTGTGGATTTGTCAGATATCTACTGTATGTACCTTACTTATCTTGCCACACTTAATAATGACGTGATTGTTATTATTACTCATTGTTGGCGGAACTTTTATTGTCGGTGCACGGAAAAAAATAAACAGTCAAGTTATAGCTTGCTAATGCAAGTTTAACATTTGTAACTAAGCTGATTTGATAGTGTAGCAAAGAAAATATGCTCATAACTGCTTTCAGACATATTTTCTTTGCTATTTTATTAAATTTGCTTAGTTATAAATGTTAAACTTGCATTAACAAGTTATAACTTGGCTATATCAACTAATTTATTTTTTCCCTATGGAACTCTCGTTTGCGTAGGCTGAACGATCGCGCGACCCGATACGCCGGCTTTTGTCCGCCAGCTCGTTTCGCTCCGGCAGAGTGGTGCCCTTCCAATTGTCGGACATCGGTGAGGGAATTCGAGATGTCACGGTGAAGGAATGGTATGTGGGAGAAGTTTGATATACGGCCGCGGAAAATATTTCTTTTCACGTTGTACAACAGTATATTAAAGGATGTTTATCCGGCTGTGCGGAATCCTCCGAATCTGGAAACTTCTCAGATTTACTTGGACGAAGTGGTCGCTTAAAGATGTATTGGACCTATCTTCAAAATAGTACAAAGTCGATAAAAATTTGTGAGATTATTCTTTTAGTCTTCCTGATGTGCTGCAAAAATTTTTAAACGAATCCACTAAACGGTTGCTGAGTTATAACGATTTTAATTTTCACTGATTTTACATTCTCTCTCTCTCTCTCTCTCTCTCTCTCTCTCTCTCTCTCT